>JAODAL010009226.1:0-112289 GCA_025379985.1 Phyllomedusa bahiana
GGGTTGGGGGGGGTTGGCCAAGGGAGAGTTAGGGGTTGCCATTATGTTAAAATATCATCTGCTATAATTAATTGGTCGTGTAGAAAAAGTCCAACCCAAGTTAAATAAACTGAATGGAAACAAGGTCCGGGCCCCTGAGGCTTCACCCAAGATTTTTCAAAGAGCTCAGCTCGGTTATCTCTGTCCCCTGTACTTGATTTTTGAGTTTCCCCTGGGGGACCCTGGGTTTTAGTGGGGTATCTTCCTAAATTTTTCTGAGGATCATCAGGGGAATACTTAACCCTTCCCATTGTGCCGATAAAATGAGCAGCACTCTTTGCCTCGGGGAAGTCCACCGAATGCAAGGGAATATATACCCAAATGAGATTATATTTTTTGCATCAGGTTAACAAACAAATCTAGTAAATAATTCCTTTTATGGGTTGTGTAATAGATTTTTGTACATTGTTTTTTAGGTCAAAAAAAACTGTCTGGGGTATCACAGGTTTTGGTTATTCCCCCTTCAGATAGTATTTAAATAGGGGAAAGTCATCGAGAGGTGGGGCTGTCCTTTTTTCGGGGCGAACCCCACTTGTACTTTGGGGTTTTTAACAGTGGAAATTTGGCTTTTTTGGGGGTGTTACCCCTTTGGGGGTGAATACACTGAAAAATACCCCATAATCCTGTTACCTTAGATAGGCACGTAGCATGGTTTTAAAAATCTGTCTTTTGTGAGATTTTTTGTATATTTAAAAAAAATTTAATATTTTGGACTGGGTTTATAATTTCTGTGATTTTGAGGTCCCCGAACAACCTGGTATTTTTTTTTACATTTCTTTTTGAGGGGTTGAGGGTTGTCCCAGAAAGACTGGCGCAAATTATTTTCCCATCTTCAAAAAGGTTCCAAGTCTTGCCCAGGTAATTAAAACCTAATTTTAACTTGTTGGGGAAAAAAATGTTTGGGGGGGCTATAAGGGGGCTATATACAAGTATGTTGACAAAACAAATTTTAGTGTTTGCCCATGGATTTACTAAGGGGACAAAAGTGTCGAAAATCTGTCTGTTTTTATGAAAGGTGAGTAGAAGTTGGATAGCGGGGGCAGATATATTTTTGTTTTTAGACTTTGCAAGGGTTTTGACACTGTCCCGCATAAGCTTTTTTTTTAGGTAAATTGAATCCTTGGGTTAGAGAAAACAGTGTGAAATTTGGTTTAAAAATTGGCTGCTGGATCGTATCAAAAGTGGTGGTTAAGGGACTCCTATCGAGGGGTTTTCCCCGGTTGGATGGTGTGCCACAGGGCTCAGTATGGGTCCCTCTTATTTAATGTATTTATTAAGATATAGTGGAAGGCTCAATACACGGTTTCGATTTTTGCAGATGACTCCAAACATAGGGTAGTGCAACATGGAAGATGTCATAAAATTTCAAGCAGACCTGGGCTCCACTTGGAAATGGGGTTTTAATGTGGTTAAAAAAGTAAGGTTCTGCATCTGAGTAGAAATAATCTACAGGATCTTATGTCCCCAGGGGGAAAAAAAATTGGGGAAATTGTTTGGGGGAAAGATCTGGGCGTTCTTGTAGGATATAACACAGCACAGCCCGCAAAGTATCAGCTCCTCCAGGGCAAATAAGATATTGGATGATTAAAAGAGCATGGAATCGCGGGACAAGGATTAATTCTACCGCTGTACAAAAACATTGGGGCGCCTCACTTGAAATTTCTGTTTTATTCTGGGCCCAGTTTTAGAAAGATGAATGGAGCTAGAGAGAGTACAAAGAGAGCAACCCAAAATTATAAAGGGGGGTAGGCTCTTAGTTATGAGGAGATTTTGTAGAATTTAACTTTTTTAGCTTTAGAAAAGATGCTTCGGGGGGAAAATGAAATTTTTCTAAATATTTAAATGGTCCCCACAAAAAAATATGGGGAAAAAAATTTTTTCAAGGAAGCCCCTCAAAAGACAAGGGGGAAATTCCCTTCGACTTGAGAAAAAAAGGATTCAATTCCGGGAGAAGAGCGTTCTTTACTGTAGAACGTAATTATGGAATATTCTCCCGACGGCTGGTCCAGCAGGAAAATGTAGAGATTTCAAGAAAGGCTTAGCACCTACCTGGAACTAAAGAAAATTAATGCTTAAATATATAAAAAATTTTGGATCCCCGGGTGGGGGAGGGTCTGGGGTTTTAAAGGGTATGATCTCCACTGGGAGATTTGGGTTTTGCCTTTTTTTTTGGGGGGTTTTTTTCCGGGGGGATTAAAACCCGGGTGGGCTGGGCTTAAAGCCTTGTCTCTTCCCCTTCAAAACATTTTTCCCACCCTTTGGTTTTTTAACTTGATGGACACGTGTCTTCTTTCAACCGTACTAAATATGTAACTATGTACAAATAAATGTACAAATTAATAAAATCGTTAAGGTATATAAAAAAATACTAAATCTTAAACGTTCAAAACACTGCCCTTTTGCCATTTAAAAAATAAGTAAATAAAAATGTTACAGCTATTATTGCCACATCCATAAAAATCCCATAAGTAAAAATGTTTTTTTTTTTTTTTAAAGTACTAAAACATAAGGAAAATCCTATAGATTTGATATCACTGGAATCCTATCAACCTGAGAAAAACAGATATGTCATTTATATTGAACAGTGAACTCTGTTCAAAATGCTGCAATAATTTTTATTTTCACATTTAACCCCACATGTAATTTTTTAGTAGTATCTTGGTACCTTACATGCTACGGTCAACGGCACCATTAAAAAGTATATTTTGTTCCTCAAAATTAAAGCCCTCATATGTCTATGTATACAGAAAATAAAAAAGTTATGGCTCTTGCAAGGCAGAGAGGAAAAACGAACACAGCGAGAAAAAAAGCCCAGTGATTTAGGGGTTAACATTTTTGTAATGACTTTTTGGCCATTTCAAATTAGTTTTTGTTTTTGCAGTGTTTAGGTTGGATTCACATTACTGCATGTATTAGTGCAGGAACTTTCAACTGTATCAAAAGTACATATAGAAAATGCTTGCATCAAAAACCTATGAAGCAATGTTTTCTTGTTTTTTTTTTTTTTTTTAAACCTGCACTTTTTTTCAAGTTTAATGGTTTTGAAAATTAAACCCTTTTAATTTGGGACACAAGCAAAATTTGGGAAAATTAAAAGATAAGTTCTTTAATCAATTTCTATTTGTTTTCTATGACCCTTTTTTATTTCCAGCTTTAGAAGTGCTCATGGCTTCTCTTTTGGATTTATGTACATGCTCTTGCCCACCCAGATACTTTTTTCCATGTCTTGATCCTTAAAGAAACATGTTATTTGATGACTATCAAGAAATGGGGCACCATCTTGCATAAGAATGAAGTCCCATGAAGATTTACCTCTTACTCTAGTGCTGATTTATACTGTTGCTGCTTTTGGTTACCTTGAACAGCATCCTGCCCCAAATGAGTACAGGAAGTTCCATCCTAATGACCCAAGTGGGATTCTTGACACTTTAAAAGATGTGGTGTTCCCTTATGTGTACTCTAGACTGCTGCTTGGGATATTGTACTCGCTACTTCGGACACTAAATTATTTTGTCATTACTAAAAAATAATTACCAGAGTTTTCACAAAAAATCTTTGCAAGTAACTAAAAAATTTGCAACAAAGGCCAACTTACAGCTCAATGGCTGGATTAAAGACTGAACTCAGTAGGAGGAAACCCACAAACCCAGTGTTTCCCATGGGAAAAAAATAACAGGTGCAGATAAATTGTTGAAAAGTGCTCACACACCCCTCCACTAGGGGAACAATTAGATGATAAAAAAAGAAAAAAATTTTGCCATTAAATTAATACCTGTTCACACCAGCTATGCCACAAAAGCCGTGTATAATACATGGGGTGATTGCACAAATGCAAAAAATACCACCCCACCACATACCTTTAGGTATGAGGGGGTGATTTCTTTTATTATAATTGCATATAGATAAGGCGATAAAAAAGGGTGTCATTCATGCAGATACGTCTGGTGCACCATGCTGGCTTACAGCCTATTACACCATTCCTATTCTATTGGGTGGGCTTCCTAGTACTTTTTAGGTGTCCAACACAATTTTTTTATCATCTAATTGTCCCCCTAATGGAGGGGTATGTGAGCTACTGCTCAGCAATTACCTACACCTGTTTATCTTTCCCAAGTAGCACAGGGGCTTGTGTTGCCTGCTACTGGGTTCAGTCTTTAGTCCAGCCATTGAGCTGTAAGTATGGCCTTGTTGTCTTTTAGAGTAAATAATGTCCCATTTTTCTGTGTTTTTTCTGTAAATTGTTAGTATAGGGACTCATAAGAAATGAGGAGCCTTGGTGGGGCTTGTGAGTTTACGTATAGTGGCCACTGTATCAACTAAAAATTCATATTTTATATTTTTCCAGTTTGTTATTTATTTGCCCAAAAGTACTGGGGAGCAATGGGTGTCTGTATTTTGTTATGCTATGCGCCTAAATTAGGCACATCAATTATACTATTCAAGTTATACTACATGCTAGATTTTAGACAGATTCATACAGGCACACTATACACTCATTTAATGCGCCTTAAAGCTGGCGTGGAGGCCCCTCTTTTCTGACATGTGTGACCTTTGTGTTTACTGAAGATAAAACACATGCAAAAATGGGACATTATTTACTCAAAAAACACTCCAAAAGCCATATTTACAGCTCAATGACTGGACTAGACTGAACCCAGGAGCAGGCAACTCTGGCTTCTATGCTACCTGGGAGAGATAAACAGGTGCAGCTAATTGCTGAGCAGCAGCTCACACACACCACCACTAGGGGAACAATTAGATGATAAAATAATGCACATTAATTTGATATCTATTCACACCAGTATGCAGAAAAGCCACAGTATAATGCATGGAGAGATTGCACAAATGCAAAAATACCAATAAAACAACCACTCACATACCCTCCATGCATGGGGGGTGGTTGCTGTTACTACAATTGCATATAAATAAGGCGATACAAAAGGGTGCAATAAATACTTATACATGTGGGACACCATGCTGGCTTACAACTAGTGTTGAGCGATTTTTATCGACAAAGTTGAAATCGGCAAGGTTTTTATAGTGATCGAATTTTCCAGATCATGCGATAATTTAAGGTTAAAATCTGAGCATCATCTATTAAAGATCGCGCCTTTTCGGCGCTTTCCTGTAATTTTGGCGGCCAGCAAATAGTTATAGAAATAGTGCAGGGTGAGATTGTGTGCGAGTCATGACTGGGATGTGTATGGTTGCGATTGGCTGGAAAAATCACATGACACTCGTTTTACATAGAACCGGGTTTCCTGGTTTTTCAGCCATCAGTGTCTATCTCAGAGTCTCATAGGGATAGGACGTGTGCGCTCTGCCTGTGGCACACACAGCTCCGCGTCTTTAGTCTATTTCTGACACAGGAGAAACCTTTGCCTATTTGCTGTGATCCTTTCCAATGTTTGTTATATTAGAAGATTTGAAGATTTTATGTAGTTAGCTAGAGATTTTAATGCTAGATCTACCGGTGTAAAAGTCTCGGCGGAGGGAGCGGGGGGGGGCCCCGCGGCAGAGAACTCAGACAAGGCTCTATCTATAATGAACATTGGAATAAAGTTCACCTAAGGTCTTAGTGTAGCTATTTGTTTTTGAATATTCTTTTATTATTAACAGTTTTGCTATTGCAGTATTTCCTGGATATTGGGAGTCTGAACTTATATTGGATTAATCACAATTTCTAGTAACTTGAGGTCTCTTTGTTCACTCGCAAAAACTCCACTTTTATTATCAGTTATACATTTCAGATAGGTGTCAATTTTTCCCATTACACTGTGACTGTTTATATTTCAACCTTGCACTTAAATTACAATCAGCAATCTTGTAGTCAGCCTCAGCCACAGGTTGTCTTGTTGTCCCAAAAATACCGTGTGTGTTATCGTACGGATAAACATAACAGTTACGTGTTTTTTGACTTTTGCCGCACCCAGTACTGTTCATTGACGCAATCATCTACGTAAATCTTAAAACAGCCATTCTATATTCATCCACAGATGTTATTTGATAAGGGTGCAAAATTACAGTTTATTATACAAAACATAACAGTTTCGTGTTTTTGACTTTTGCGCACCCAGAATGTTCATTGACGCAGCATGGCATCTACGGATATATTAAACCAGCAATTCTATAATCACCACAGGTGAATTGAAAGGTGCAAAAATACCGTTTAGTTATATCAAAACATAACAGTTACGTGTTTTTGACTTTTGCCGCACCCAGTTATTCATTGGACGCTGCCTCTACGTAAATCTTAAACCAGCAATTTTATATTCAACACAGGTGAATTGAAGGTGCAAAAAATACCGTGTATTATACGAAAACATAACAGTCGTGGTTTTTTGACTTTTGCGCACCCAGTACTGGTTCATGTCGCAGCATCTACGTAAATCTTGTAAAACAGCAATTCTATATTCACTAAGGTGAATTGATAGGTGCAAAAAATTCAGTTTATTATATCAAAACAAACAGTTACGTGTTTTTTGACTTTTGAGCACCAGTACTGTTCATTGGACGCAGCATCTACGTATATCTTAAAACAGCAATTCTTATTCACCACAGGTGAAATTGGAAAGGGTGCAAAAAAAAATACAGTTTATTATATCAAAACATAACAGTTACGTGTTTTTTGACTTTTTGCGAACCAGTACTGGTTCATTGACGCTGATCTAGTAAATCTTAAAACAGCAATTCTATATTCACCACAGGTGAATTGAATGGTGCAAAAAATCAGTTTATTATATCAAAAACATAACTGTTACGTGTTTTTGACTTTTTGCGCACCAGTACTGTTCTTTGACGCGAGAATCTTCGTTAAATTTAAAAACAGCAATTTCTATATTCAACCCTACGAGTGATTGATAGGTGCAAATAATACCGGTGTATTTATACGAAAACATAAAGATACGTGTTTTGGACTTTGCGCACCCAGTACTGTTCATTGATGCGGCATCTACGTAAATCTTATAACCAGCAATTCTTAATACAACACAGGTGAATTGAAAGGGCAAAAAATACAGTTTATTATATCGAAAAACATAACTGTTACGTGTTTTTTGACTTTGCGCACACTGTACTGTTCATTGTCGCCAGGCATCTACGTAAAATCTTAAAACAGCAATTCTATATTCACCACAGGGTGAATTGATAAAGGTGCAAAAAATATAAGTTTATTATATCAAAAACATAACAGTTACGTGTTTTTTGACTTTTGACACCCAGTACTGTTCATTGAGCAGCAGCATCTACGTAAATCTTAAAACAGCAATTCTATATTCACCACTGGTGAATTGAAAGGTTGCAAAAAATACAGTTTAGTATTTCAAAACATAAAGTTACGTGTGTTTTTGACTTTTTGCGCACCAGTACTGTTTCATGACGCAGATCTCGTAAATCTTAAAACAGCATTCTATATTCACTCAGAGCGCGCCGTGAATTGAAAGGTGCAAAAAAATTCAGTTTATTATACTTAAACATACCAGTACGTGTTTTTTGACTTTTGCGCACCCAGTACTGTTCATTGACGCAGCATCTACGTAAATCTTAAAATAGCAATTTCTAATTCACCACAGGTTGAATTGAAAAGGTGAAAAATTCAGTTTATTATTATCACAACACATAACAGTTACGTGTTTTTTGACTGTTTTGCGCACCCGAGTACTGTTCATTGACGCAGCATCTACGTAAATCTTTAAATACAGCATTCTATATTCACCACAGGGGTGAATTGAATGGTGCAAAAAAACGACGTTTGTTATTATTACGAAAACATTAAACAGTAGCTGTTTTTTGGACTTTTGCGGCATCCCAGTAACTGTTCATTGAGCGCAGCATCTACGTAAATCTTTAATCAGCATATTCTATATTCACCTCAGGTGAATTGGAAAGGTGCTAAATATTACAGTTTATTATATCATAACTTAAGATACTGTTTACGTGTTTTTAGACTTTTGCGCACCCAAGTTACTGTTCATTGACGCAGCATCTAAGTAAATCTTAAAACAGCAATTCTATATCACCACAGTGAATTGAAAGGTTACAAAAATACCGTTAGATTATTTCGAAAAACATAACAGTTACGTGTTTTTTGACTTTTGCGCACCCAGTACTGTTCATTGACGCTAGGCATCTACGTAAATCTTTAAAAACAGCAATTCCTATTATTCACCCACAGGTGAATTGAAAGGTGCACAAAATATACCTTTTTTATACCAAAAACATAACAGATACGTGTTTTTTGGACTTTTGCCCAAGTCAAGATTTGTTGTTAGAACACCTTGCAAGTTAAATTTGAATACAGCAATTTTGTTTTGATTAGAGGGAGTTTTGAGAATAGCTGTGATTTGCCGTCTTTTAATAAGGACTTTCAAAAACTATTCCATACCTCTCAAATTTTTATATTTTGGAACATGGAGCGAAATGCAGGTTGGTAAGCGTGCATAGAGGGGGGTAGCACATGGCAGGTAAGAGGTACGAGAGAAGTGCTCCTTCCGAGTGCTGGCGACAACACGATTGCCATGCGGATCGTCAGTTGCAGGACGACAGGCTGTCATCGCTTGGGTCAGGCCCTGTGAATCTAATGTACGGAACATCGGTCGCCAATCTGTCCTTCAGTGGTTAATGCAACCTGCATCTAGCGAGTTCTTTCCTCCTCGTCCTCCCAGTCACGGCACACAAATGTCGTCATCAGCATCATCAGCAATCCGTTTCAACAGAAGCAGCTCAAATGTCAACTTCGTGTACCCCACCCGCTGTGGATAATCATTTGTCTGAAGACCTCTTGATGACAAAAATGCGGTTGTGGTTGGGGTCAGAAGGGCATGTTAAAAAGATCAGAGGATGATTTAGTCTGCTCTGACGCCCAGTTACTGATTGCACCAGAGGAGGTGAAGGAAGCGGTAAAATCGGAAAAAAAATTCCCGGTGCGGTAGGGCATAGCCTTGCAGTTGCCCTTGGCTTGTAGGCCCGCAGCTTCTGGATGCAGAAAGTCTGGACGACCAAGTCACTTGTGTTGATTGATGATGTTTGATGACGACATTGCGGATCACATTCTGGTCTTTTCCCGCAGATCTTGCTTGTGTGCGCTTCTTCTGTGGACGAGGAGGATGTCGATGGTAGTGTCAAATTCGGGGTACCGCCACAAAAAAGGGTGAGGGCCTGGTCGCAGAAAGCAGAAGTCCGCTGATATGATTCCGCCAGACACGGTCAGCGCAGAACCCCGCTCCTCGCTTATCGCCGGTATAAAGGTCCAGGACCTTTCTCAAGCCCTGGGCCTTCCTTTGAGCAAGCCTCTGATTCACCCAGCGATGTCACATTGCGCCTTTTGCCGTAAACGCATAGTAGAGGCAAGAGACCTTAAGTGGTTAACCACCACCACATGTCTAGTCCACATGCAGCGAATGCTTGAGTTTGAATTGGAGGGAACCACTTGGCCAAAAAAGGCCCTGACGACGCCGGGTCCTCCAACCACTGTCACACCCTCAGTCTCGCCTCATCCTCCTCCGCCCCACCACCCAAGCGTTCCTCCGCTGCCCATGTCTTCAGAGTCAATGATCAGGGATCTGCCTCGCTTCAGCCTCCCACCGTCGCCCGAGTACCACCAAGCACCACCAGAGGAACATCCTACACCTTCTAACTTCCGCCAGTATGACGACCTGCACGCCGGACAGCGGCCAGTCTAGCAGCCAGCCTTCTGTCTGCCAGGAATGGGAACAGAAGGAAAACACTTTAACCCAAAACCATCCCAAAAGCCAAAGCCTGATGTCGGCATTGCCTGGCTTTTGGCCTTGGAAATGGTGCCTTCCGTTTCTGGTGGACACAAGATGGGTTCCGCCCTACGTCATGGCCCTCGCCTGCCCCCAATACCAGATTGCCGTGCAGGCATTTCTTTGCCAGATAAAGCCGTCCCTGCCCTGGCCACCCACGTGTATCTAAAATTTCAAGCGGGGGTTGTCTGCTCTGTGCCGGAAAAAAGTCCATCCCCACCACCGAAACCCAAAAGGATGTAAGCCCGGGCCCAAAGGGCCCCTATATTCGTGACAGCTCACTGGGTGGTGGGGGATTCTCTGGGGGTGACGGTGGCTCTCAGGTCGGGCACCTCTTCAAAATGAGGGATGGTGCGGGTCTTTTTCCCCCCCGGTCCTCTGGTGGCAACCCCCGTGCCAGAGACACCAGGCCGTGTTGAAATTAAACTGCCCTTGGAGACCCTCCCCAACAAGGTCAGGAGTGTGGACGGCTTAAAGCAACGAGACCGAGCGTGGTGGGGGACAAAAATTGTGCCAGGCAAGGTGGTGTGGATAACGGGCGAAATCTGCTTGCCCCCTTAAGATCGGTAGGATGGAGCACATTTCCCTTGCCTGGCACATGTCATGAACCTTGTCGATCCAGAAAATTTCTAAAGAGGTAAACCCGGGTCTGGGCTGCCTGCTGAAGAACGGTCGAGGTCTGAGTTGCACTCTCCGCCAGTTCGCACCCTGCTTCATTCGCTGGCTGGTTGCTGCGTCAAGCTCGGCTCCCCGTCAACCGTCTTTATTCATTGTTTGACGTACGGCAACACGCTTGGAATTCCTGCTCCACAGGCTCCAGCGGATTGTGGCAGCAGCGCAATGCCATTACGCAGTAGAAAGCGACCACATGGCTGACAAGCAGCGGTACGGACCTCGGGGTCTGTTGAACCACTGAGAGTGGAGGAGGGAAAGAGCTCTGCACCATCCTTGCCAGTTTTGACGAGAAGCCACCAAAATGGTCAGTGTGGACAATGCCCTTGTCAGCATGAGATTGTGGTGATCTTAGTTCTGGGATGATGTTCGACACTCTTGAAACAAACAGGGTCCCGCCAGACGGAGGAGGAGGGAGACGGACACAGATGCGGACACGGAGCCTTTCTCTCTCGTTCAAATCCACAAGGCCGGACAGTTTCACAATTTCACATCGGTCTTCATTAGGCAGTTGGTTCGGGGGGGTCCAGGAGCTTAGTGCAAGGTGGGCGCATAGCTCTCTAGGGGGGTGCATCATCTCAGGCAAGCCAGGGCTGTCGTTGAAGTGTGCGGAGGCAGCGGAGGAGGAGGAGGAGGAGGTTTTCCTAGACACGATGTCTCACGACGTCCCTGCCTTGGAAAGAGGTTGGCGCGAACTTTGAGGAGGAGGAGGAAGATTGAGGAAAGATCAGTTTGCTAGTGTGGCCCCTCGAACCTGAGGTTGGGAATTCAAGGCTCCATCTCTCACATGAGGCTTGGATGCATCCATTTCCTCCAACATGATCCTCGCATTAAGGCCATCAAAATGAACATCAGTTACTGGGTGGCCACCCTCTGGATTCCCCGGGTACAAACAAAAATCAGCTCCTTTTCTTCCACCCACCCAAAATAGAGATTAAAATGCAGGAAATGGAGCCTTGCTGGATTGATCAACTGGAGACAATCTGTTGAGTCTGCTTCACGTTCCAAATGTCACCCCCCCCCCTCGGTGGAGAAACAAAAATCCAGCGACGAGAACAGCAGGTGGAGTGCCAAGTAGGCGTAGCGGGCAGCAGCAGGCAATGGTGGCAGAAGCTAATGGGTACCTCTGGCAATCTTTGTTTACCACCTCACCAAGCATCAATGCAGGGCACACATCCAAAACACACAGAGATCAGCTTAAGATTCTGGTGCAGAATCTATCTGGTATCAACACCGATGTTTTGCATGTGTTCTCCGGACCCAAAAGACTTCTGGGTATTCCAAAAAATGGACGAATGGCCCGAGTGGCTCGTACGCCATAGAGGTGTTGTCCTGCCCAGCAGACAGCAGCGTCATATCTGAGAGGACCTTCAGCACAGGCTGGAGGAGTCATTACAGACAAACGCATCCGGCTTTCCACAGATAATGTGGATGTTTGATCTTCATCCAAGATGATATCAGGCATGGATCTCTGATGTTGTTGTGGCCCCGAATTGCCGAGGATCCACCATTTGTTGACCGGTCATACTTAACATTCCTTTTCAAAACAGAAATGGTTCACTCTTGAAAAATCTTTTTTTTAAAATGTTCATATTCTTACTTGCAATTTTTATTCTATTTTCCCAACTGTTCTTTTGATGGTTTTGCGGCTGTGTGAGGAGACTGTAAAAGACTGCAAGGTTTTCATGACAAGAACACCGTATTCCATATTTACTCCTTTATCTTAAGAAAGTTTTCGCATTGTCAATGGTTTTGAGGTCATGTTGACTGTGAGATACTGCAATAATCATGGATACCTTTGGAACCGAAATGTGACCTTCTAAGTGGCCATTTCTCCCTCACAATTTTTTTTACAGTGGCGAGAAGTCATTTTTATAATTTTTTGGGTCATGCTGCTTTGAAAGCAGCATTACTAAAGTCCTATTATAAAATAAAATGTTGTTTCTAACAGGACATTTGTTTTCACAAATTGACCAAAGGGGCTCAAGGGTTCATGCTTTGAATTTTTGGGGGCATTTTTGCTGTGGACATGCAGCTATACTACTGGTCCTATCTAAAAATGTTGTTTCTAACAAGGACATTTGTTCTTCACTATTGACCAAAAGTGGCTCAAGGGTCATTGCTTTGAATTTTTGGGGCATTTTGCTGTGACATGCAGCTTATAACTCTGGTCCTATTCTAAAAATGTTGTTTTTCTAAACAGCATTTGTTCTTCCAATTTGACCAAAGTGCTCAAGGGTCATGATTTGAATTTGGGGGCATTTTGCTGTGGACATGCCAGCTATATTACAGGTCCTAATTTCTAAAAAATGTTTTTTCTAAACTGACATTTGTTCTGCACAATTGTCAAGACGTGGGCTCAAGGGTGATGGTGCTTGCTGTCAGAAAAGGAATAGGTTAGACATGTTAATGGACACATATTGCAAAATGACTTGTTTTTGCAAGATCTTTAACATAGCTATCAATCCCGTATTGAGGACAACCATTTTCTTAATACAATGAAAAAAAAGAGAAACAAAGACATGGTGGGATTCATCCTATCTTTAAAAAATGGTTTTCTAGAATTAAAGTACTAAAAAACTTGCATGTACTTAAATAGTGTTAAAAAAAAATTCCTTGAATTTGTACAAGGAGGTACAGGAAAAAAGAACCAGATGTAGGTTATTTCAGAGGAACATGGAGTATGGAGCACAGACAGAGAACAAAGTACAGAGACCCATTTCTCCAGCACGTTGTAGTAAAATGAGAAAAAGAATGCCAAGATAAAGCGGCCCTGGGTGTAAACAGGAGCGTTAACTCACCAGTATTTCCAAGTGAAGCTCAATTGTGTCCAACTCATACGGAAGGGGCAAGCGCTTCCCAGGGATATTTGGACTGTGTACAGAGGAAGGTCTGGGAGTTTAAACCACTTCGCTTCGCAACTCATGCTTTCACGCACGACAGTTTACGTTTGCTGCGTCATCAGGGCATTTAACCTGCGTTGTTAATAGATGACGGACGCCTGCCTGGGCTTTCACCGAACCCCACTGTAACTCGGACCCTGGGTCATGCTGTGGCCCAGGGACAGGTATAGTCAATGTCCAGTTGAAAATTAAAATGGTCGGCTTGAAACAGACTCCTTTTTCCGGCATTTTTAAATGTGGGGGTTCACATGCAGGTTTGGGGCCTCTTGGCTGTGGCCCAGGAAGGTATAGGTCATTGTCCAGTGAAACTACAAAATTGGTGGTTGAAAGACTCCTTTTTCCGGCTCTTTTTTAAATGTGGGGGGTCATGCAGGTTTGGGGTTCATGCTGTGGCCAGGACAGGTATAGTCAATGTCCAGTGAAACATAAAAATGGTGGTTGAAAAGACTCCTTTTTCCGGCACTTTATAAATGTTTGGGGGTTTATGCAGGTTTGGGGGCTCATGCTGTGGCCCGGACAGGTATAGTCAAAGTCCAAATGAAAAAATAAAATGGTGGTTTAAAGACTTTTTTCCGGCACTTTTTTAAAAAAGTGGGGGTCAAGCGGTTTGGGGCTCAAGCTGTGGCCCCGGAAGGTATAGTCAATTTTTTCCAGTGAAAATAAAATTGGTTGTTTGGTTCCCTTTTTTTTTTCCCGCCCCCTTTTTAAATTTTTGGGGGTCAATGCGGTTTGGGGTTATGGGTGTGGGGCCCGGGGCAGGGTTTGTCAATGTCCAGGGGAAATAAAATTTGGTTTGGGTTTAAAAAGGGCCCCCTTTTTCCCGGGACTTTTTAAAAAAGTGGGGGGGCATGAGGTTTGGGGCCCCATGCTGTGGGCCCGGGGAAAGGGATAGGGCAATGTCCAGTGAAAAATAAAAGGTGGTTGAAAGACTCCTTTTTTCCCTCCTTTTTAAATGGGGGGTCATGAAGGGTTTGGGGGTCATGCTGTGGCCCAGGGGCAGGTATAGTCAATGCCCTTTAAAAATAAATGGTGGGTTAAAAGGGCTCCTTTTTTCCGTCACTTTTTTTAAAAGTTGGGGGGTCATGCAGGTTTGGGGGTTTGCTGTGGGCCCCCGGCAGGGATAGTAAAAGTCCATTTAAAATAAAATGGTGGTTGAAAGGGTCCTTTTTTTCCCTCACTTTTTAAAAAGTGGGGGGGGCCCGCAGTTTTTGGGGGTATGCTGCTTCCCGGAAAAGGGGTATTCAATGTCCCGTTCAAATAACATGATGGTTAAATCATTTTGCCTTTTTGGCCCCTTTTTTTTTGTGGGTGATGGGGGTTTAAGGGCAGGCTTGGGGACAAGGACGGGTTGTAAATTGGCTGTGACTTTTTTTCTGTGACTTTTATAACCTAAGTGTGTTGCCTAAGGAAAAAAGTTATCCATTTTGATGGTGGATGTTTAATTTTAGTTCTCCCGCCTTGGTTTTTGGGGGGGAATTTAAAGAAGGGTGTTGTTGCTCTCCCCTAGACTTTTTAAAGGGAATCGCGCATTTAACGGTGTAACTATCCGGGAAAAAACCCTTTTCGATAGGGCCCCCGACTATGACTATCGATCGATCTCGGTTTGCCAAAGCCCAAAAGGGCAAAAACTAGTTATGGGAAAAATCCGCTGTTTTAACTGGCGTGTCATTTTTTGCGGTTTAAATAATAGTTAAATTGGGGGGGAACTTTTGTTCCCCCTTGTTTGCAGTAACAGGGGGTGCTAGCCCGAGGTTTAGTTCAGCTTTTGCAATTAAAAAAACCGCTTCAAAACCCACCTACCCACTACTGATTGACAATTTTCTACCTATTCACAGTAATATGCAATAAGGGAATAAGTGACACATTGTCGTAAATGGTGGATCTGTCACACTGGGGGATGAGGGATTTTATCGCCAAAAAGGGAAATGGGCATGGTTTTTAGGCTTATCTAAATTTCCGACCCGTGATAGTTTAGGTGACAATCTTAAGATAATCTATTACTATCGCACCATTTTCGCGTTTCTGTCATTTTCGCAGCCAGCCAATCAGCTCCGGGGAAGGGGGGGGGGGGGTGGGGAGGGGGATGTAAAACGTCCCCCTTTTTGGCGGGTATGGATTTTGGCTGCAAAAATACGTGTTTAGTTTTATCTAGAACGCTTTTCGTTCAGTTATTCTCGCTAAACACTTCACGCAGGACCGGTCTGCTTTAAACCAATAGCCCCTGAGAATAGTCTCTTCAAATACAAGAAACCATCCTCGACCTCGCTTAGGTGAGTTAGATTGAAAATTTTCCCTTTTTTTTAGTTGAGAAAGGGTTTTTAAAGATATCTACTGGTGTGTGAGCGTGGGGCTGCAGGGGGTGGGGGGCCAGGGGAGAGGTTTTTGGAAAAAGGAAGGGGGGTTTTTGCAGCCAGTTTTTTTCTGTGACCTTGAAGGGGAAAAAAAACATTGTTTTTACATTTTTTGGGCCCAAAACCCTCTGTAGGAGGTGAAATGTCCCTTTTTTTTTTTACAGTTCTTTTGAAATCATGTGTTCGTGCCCCAAAAACGTCCCCCTATAACTTTTAAATAGTTTTATTAAAGTCTTTTCTTTTTGCGCAAAGAGTCAAATTGTACGCATATTTGTGTTATAATATTTTATAGAAATTGCGCCGTAGTCATGGTGCGAAAACCCATATTTAAACCAATTTAACATTTAAATACTCTTATTGCAATCCGGTTTTCTGGGGTGTGGAGAGAGCTCAGTTGTGCAAATTGTGTTTAAAATTTTTTAGTGAAATTGCAACCCGTATCAGTGGTTTCAAGGCCGCCATATTAAAATCCCTAAGCTTTTTAATACTTCTATTTACTTTGGGTCTGTTTTGGGGTAATGGCATTGTACCAAATTTTTTATATTTTTCATAGTAACTGGCCCGTTGTCTGGGGGCAAAACAGCCTTGTTCATCTAATTTTTTTTAACTTACACTAGTGCGTTCAGTTTGGCGCTAATCGTGCTTTGTACAATAGTTTTTTGAAAATGATCCCAAAGCTAGTCTATGGGCAGTTGTAAAATTTAGGGGGAAGAAAAAAATGTTGGTTTTGGTTTCGGTCTTCCACCAGACCGCATTTCAAGAATTTTGAAGAAACCCGGGCCCGTTTTTGAAACTTGAGGGATTTGGGTGGTACATGGTGACTTCTGGTTCGCTCTATTGTGTTGAGGGGCCCATACAGCCCCTTCCCCATGAAAGGGAATGGAATGTTGATATTATTATCTATGGAAGTAAATCTGTGGCCCCACAATGATCTATCCTTAGACGCTCCACTTTATTCAACACACAATTATTTTGTATTTGAAGGAAATACCCTTTTACCAGCTCAGGGGGACGGCATGGGGAGTCCAGTTGCCCCTACAATTTCTATTTGTGTGGGCGGTGGAAGGGGCTGCGTTTTTTTAGAAAATCAAGCATTTTGGATAATATTGTTTTTTGGGGGATATATTTAGACGATATCACATACTTTGGACTGGATCACGTGATTTATTCTGTACCTTTGTGGGTGACCTCAATGAAAATTGTTTGTAGGCCTAAAGTTCACCTATGAAACAGTTTCTCTGAACTGATTTTTTTGGACTTACGGATTACCAAGGTGATAATTGGCACCTTAAAAACCCATGGCTTACCGAAAAATTACCAGGTGGCAATAGTTTACTAAGGTGGGAAAGTGCCCACCTACCCCCACTCAAACGTGGTTATACCTAAGGGCCAATACAAAAAGAATACGCCGAAACTGGCATGATATTGGAACATTTAAATCAGAAACAAACGATCTTAAAAAAAAGGTTTATTCAATGGGGTTTAACCCCAAAAAGTCCTTACGGAAGCTTATAACTTTGCACGTGATAATGACAGGAAAAAATTTTTTGGGGAAAGTGGGGTTTGGAGCCATCACATGATTTTGTGCGAATTATTGGAACATTGACGAATCTTCGTCACAAATCGGGAATTACTTTAATAATTATTGGCCCTCTCCTCAACATGATTTCTGATATCTCTGAATTTATCGAACCACGCCCAAAGGCATTCCCTTTAAGAAAGGGGAAAAAATTTGGAGACATGTTGGTGCAAAAGTCACTTCACTCCTCCTGATCTCAAACAACTTGGCTATCATCATCAAAGTGGTGGGTACGTTTAGATGTGGTGGATGCAAGGCGTGTCCATTTATTAATGTCTCCAAAAGTTTTAAATGTATTCCATCAGGACGTACTTTTGATATGCAGGATTACGCTAACTGTAAAAGCAAAGGCGTAGTCTACCAATGTACGTGTAATTTCCATTGGATGTACATTGGAAAAACCAAACTGAATTCAGACGTCGCATTCTGGAGCACGGGGAGACATTAATCATCAAGCGTGCCCACCAACGGTGGCACGCCACATGAACTCCATAATAAAAGAAATCCCTTAAAATTGTTTTCAAATTTATTGAGGTGGTGAAACCGTCATGAGAGGGGTGATTTTAATCGCAAATTACTCCAGCGTGAAGCACGTTGGTTTTATCATCTTAAGACTCTTAAACCCAAAAGGTTTTAAATGACAATCTATTATTTACCTCATTTATCTAAATTGGTCCCAGTAGGGATATCTTTATATTGAATATATATATATCACTTATCTTTTTATTTGTTTATTTTCCATTGTTATTTTAAATTTTTAAGTCTGCTGACACACATTTTTGTCCATATATAAGGTTTTTGCTTTCTCATTTTTGGATTTAGCATGCATTACATGTGTATTCTTTTGACGGTAACATAAATATAAAACTATAACAGGCTATTGTTTGCTGACATATTAGAATATTTTTAGAGGTTAAAAAAATTGATACCACAAGGGGAAATATAATTAGATACACATCTCTATTTTTATCCAATTTGGGATAATATATAACCTCTTTTTTTCAACTTAATTTTATACCTGCTGGATAAATTGCGTAATCATATATTAATACACATTGTTAATTGTTTTCGATGTGTTCTCTCCGGCGGCGGAATGGGTGGTCATGACAACGTATCCCTTTCTATCTACTTATTGTTGTTCCGTGTCTGCGCGATGGGGTATGGTTATCTGTTCCTTATGATCCCACGTCTCGCAGGATTTCCCTTACGCGCACGTACGACTAGACATCGGGTATCTCCGGCCTTCACAGGGCGCAGGCGCGCCGGTACCCGTCAGTGGGAGCTTCAACTACCCGGCTCTCGCGAGTTTACTGCCGGGCAAAAGGGGCAGATTAGCGGCTTAGAAACGCGGTTTCTTGCATGCTTTTCTTGTATATGTTATAGTTCCTTACTATGGGGAGTGGGGCATGTATACAGGTGTCAGACCAATCAGGGGCAAGTATTTAAACTCCCCTGTGTGTATTGCTCACTTGTCCACCACTATCTTGCTACCTTACTGTGGATGTGGACCGGGAGATCCTTTCACTATCACCTTAGGACTCTGCTCTTCATCATTCAATTGACCATATAACCAGGGTCGTGAGTTTTGCCATATTGGCTATTTATCTTGCTCTTATATACTGCTTGTTATCTGCATTCTGTACACTTTTTGTTCCCTGATGAACCTCACAAATTCTTGAGGGGAAACGCGTCGGAAATATTTGGTTGGGTTTTGGTTGGACAGCTTAAAATATGTTTGTGTATAGATAGTACAGCCAACAAAATGGTTGGTGTATGGATATGATATTAAGGATATTTTCTATACCTGTGGGCCCGCTCCTGCAACACCTGACATACTATACTGGTATTGATTGACTCATGGTGTGCCACTTTTCAGACAGTATACATCTCTATGGGGTTTATTAGTTATATCTTGTTTAAATATTGTCATTAGACTTATATAGTCCCTAGTCCCTAGGGTTAGTTTAGGAGGTACGAGGTTGGGGACGCCCTTATCAGGGCGACTACCCCACTTTTTTCTTGGTTAGGTAGCGCATATGTGGTAGGGATAGATATTTGGTTAGTTTAGGTATTTTGGTGGGCACTATGTATTCTACAAATTTTTTATTTATTTTTTGATATATAAATAAAAGCTAAGTTTTATCCTTTCCCAGGATTTTATACCATTTTGTGGTTTGGTTGTCTTGTATATTTTGGTATATCCGGGGTCTGTTTATCTTGGTAGGTTTGCTCCTCCTACTTCATCTCTAGTGGAGTTTTTGTGGTTTTCTTTGTAATCCTAGTTGGCTGTTGGAAATTAGAGGGATTTAAGAATAGCTGTGATTTGCCATATTTCAATAAGAGACTGTCAAAAACTCTTCCATACCTTTTAAATTTTTATATTTCTTAAAACAGGGAAAACGCAGGGGGTAAGCGAGAAAAAGAGGGTTAGAAGGAGGTAGAGGTAGGATAAGGTGCTCCTTCCGTGCTGGCGAAAAAAGAAAGCCAGCGGATCGTCTGTTGCGGGACCGTCAGCCTGTCACGTGGGTCGGCCCCGTGAATCCAGTAACAAACACGTCACCAATCGTTTTCAGTGTTAATGCAACCTGAATCCAGAGTTTACCTCCTCCCTCCCAGTCACGGTCACAAATGTCGTCACATCTCACGTCGCACTTCCAAATGAACAAAGCGCCCAAATGTCAACCAATACCCACCAGTGGAAAACCATTTTCTGAATCCTCTTTGATGACAAAATGGGGTTTGGGGGCAGAAGGGGATTTCAAAAGAGAAAGGGCCAAAGGATGATTTTTTCTGCTCTGACGCCCAATCGTGATGCCTCGAGAAAAGGGAAAAGTCGGTAAACGGCAAAAATCCCAGGGGTTTGGGAAAACCCCTTGTAGTGCCTGTTGCTTGTACCCCAGCTCCGGATGTAGAATGTCCCTGTTTGATGATGATGAGACATTGCAGATCCAACTGACTTTTCAGCATAATTTCTTGCAAGCGTTTCACACTGGACGAGGGGGAAGACAAGGGGGTATGTCAGACGGGTCCCGCCTCAAAAAGGGGAGGGGGGTGCCAATCCGCAAGATTATTCTGCACCCATGATCAGCGGAAACAACCTCCTCGCTTATCCCCCGTTGAAAGGTGCGGGGCCTCCAAACCTGGGCCTTTTTCGATAAAGCCTCTGATTCACCCAGCATTTCATTGCCCCTTTCCCGTAAAGCATCTAGGGGGAAAATTTGGGTTTTTTAACCACCAGCAACAGTCTAGTCACATGCAGGAATGCTTGATTTTGAAATGGGGGAAACCCTTTCCCGAAAAAAGGCCAACCGGGGCCGGGTTTTCCAACCACGTCACCCCCCTTGTTTCCACCTCCTTACCATTTTAAGCCCAAGCACCTTGCGCCCATTCCGCAGCGGTATGAGCAAAGGTCGTTCCATGCTACACACCGTCCCCCGAGTCCACCACCACCCCCAGAGCCAGCTCCCTTCTCCTTCCACCAGTTTGACCTGCACGCCGTACAGCGGCCAGTGCAGCCTGTCTCCCGGGTTTGGGAGCAGAAAAAACACTTTAAAAACCCCCAAACCATCCCAAACCAAAAGCCTGAATGTCCCCTTGCCAGGCTTTTGGCCTTGGAAAGTTCCCTTTTTCCGTTAGTGGACACAGATGGGTTCCAAAACATCATGGCCCTTGCCTGCCCCCAAAACCAGATGCTGAGCAGGCATTTTCTTTTCCCCAAAAAACCGTTCCTGCCCTGGCCCCACGTGTCCCTAAAATCCCCGGGTTGTTGTTTTGCATTGTTTCCGGAAAAAGTCCTGTGACCCCGATAATGGACTGAAACACGGTCAAGGGCCCTATATCCTTGGATAGCTCATGGGTTAGTGGATGGTTCTTTGGGGTGAGGGTGGTTTTTTTTTGGCTCACGAACGCTCTTAAAAACCCGTGGGCGGGTGCAGGGTTCTTTCCCTCCAAGGTCCACTGGTAGCACAGTGCCCAAGAAACCAGGTGTTTTGAAATTAATCTTCTTGGAGACCATCAACAAAAGGGTAGGAGCGTGGAGGGCTCTTCGCAAAGACCAAGTGGGTGGGTGCAAACCTTTGGTGCCAGGCAAGAAATCTCCGCCCGGTTAAGACGGTAGGGCTGGAGCACATCCCTTGTGGCACACGTCATAAACCTCATTGTCCGAAATTTCTAAAGTGCCCCCGGGTCTGGACTGCCCGGAAGGCTCGGGCTGAGCTCACACTTCCGCATTTCGCCCCTGCTTCATACCACTGGCTGTTTTGCGGGTCAGCTAGGTTCCCCCGAAAACCTCTCATTTTGACGTGGCAAACCGGGAATTCCACCCTCCCCATGCTCCAGCGATTGTGGCGCAGTGAAATGCCATTACCAGTACGAATTTTGGAAAGGGCCTGACAAGCAGCGGGGGGGCCCCGGGTGTTGAGCCACCGAGAGTAGAGGAGGTGAAAGAGCTCGCACCACCTTGCGATTTTTGAAAAGCCCCCAAAAAGGGTCAGTGGGGAAAATGCTCTTGTCACAGGGCATTGGGTGATCTTTTTTTTGGGAAACAAGTGGGGGACACTCAGAAACAGGGGGGCCCACCAGCAGGAGAAAAAACGGAACGAGCGGACACAGACCCTTTTCTCCGTCGTACCCAAAAGGCATGACATTTTAAAACAACTTTATCGGTCTTCAAAGGCGGTGGTTCGGGGCCCGGGGCTGGTGCAGCTCTCGGGTACATCATCGGGGCAAATCAGGGGTTGTTGAAAGGGGGGAGGAAGCGGGGGGGAGAATGAAAGGATTCCTGGAGCCTTTGTTACCGATGTCCCCCCCGTGGAAAGAGGGTTGGATGGATTTGAGGCGGAAGAGGAAAATGAGGAAATTTGGGTTTTCTAGTGCCCCCCCGACCCAGAGGCTTGGGGAAAAACAAGGGTCCTCTCTCACTAGTGCTTGGATGCTCCATTTCCCCCAACATGATCCCCGGTTTAAGCCATCAAAATGAAAACAGTTTTGGATGGCCACCCCCCTCGATCCCCGTTAAAAAGCGAAACTAAGCACTTTCCCTTTCCCCCCACCCAAATAGAAGTAAAATGAGGGTTTTGGGACCGTGCCCGATTGATCAACTGGAACTTCTTTGCGTCTGCTTCACGCTTCAAAAAGTCCGGGGAAAACGTCAGCAACGGACAGCAGTAGAGGCCAAGCAGCAGCAGAGGCATTGTGGAGAACCAATGGGTACCTTGGCAATCTTTATTTTCCCCCTCACCAAAGCATGTAATGCAGGGCACAAATCAACAACAAGACCCGGGTTGATCATGGGCAAACTATCTGAAACTCAAACCCCCATGTTTTTGGTATGTTCCCGGGCCCAATTTTACTTTCGGGTATCCAAAATTTGGATGAATGGCCTGACTCACTCGCCCGATAGAGTTTTATCCTGCCGCACCAGCTCATACTGAGCGGAGCTTCACACAGCGGAGGGGTCTTTTTCAACAAATGCATCCGGCTTTCCACTGACAATGTGGGGGTTTTGAACAATCAAGATGAATCAGCGTGGGTCTCTGATGATTTGAGGCCATAGTTGCTGAGGTCACCCTTTTGTTGCGGTTACCTCACACCTCTTTCCAAAGAAATGGTCCTTTTAAAAAAACTGTTTTTTTAAAAAAAGATCATTTCTTAATGCAATTTTTATTCAATGCCCCAAAAGTTTATTTTGGGTTGCTTTGCGGTTTGGAGACTGTAAAAGAACCAATTACTCCGTTTTTATGGAAAAAACGAAACCAATTACCCTTTCTCAAAAAAATTCAACACTGTCAAGGTTTTGGGGTCATGGGCTGTGAAAACAGCTTTTAATCCAGGTTTTGGTACAGAAATGTGGTTTCTAAGTGGCATTTTAAATTTCCCCCCAAAATTTTTTAAAAGGTTTAGAGGTCATTTTTTAAAAATTTTAGGGGGTTGGCAGTCCAAAGTATAAGGGTAAAAAGGACATTTTTTGGTGTTTTTGGGGGCGGGTATTTAAAATGGTGCCAGGGATGGCAATTTGGGGGGTATTCCGCCAGGGTCCCCGGAAAGAAAAAGGTGGCCCAAATATTTTAAAAAATAGGAAGTAGTAATGGGTGGGTTACCCCATTGTTTAGCTGCTGGGCTCTCGCCGCACCCCTTTTAACTGAACCCCGGGCCAGTGAACCTCCGCATTCCCCTTGGGAGTTCTTTTCGCCACCAGCACCGCATGTAAGAAAGTTTTTGGTTCCTGGTGCAAAAAGGGGCTTTGTGGTTCTCCCGCGTTCCCATGGCCATTTACAATACGGGCTTGTTTGTGTGAAAGGCCCCCTAGCTGCTTTTACCCAATGTACCTGCTTTGGGCTATCCTCCCCATGTTTTCTTTTACCATTGAACATGATGAAATATTTTACCCTTTAATGTTTTTCTGTGAAATTTTATACCCTAAATTGTTTCTAAAGGTAGCACATACCCGGTTTTGTTTTGGGATTTTTAAAATTCCCCGCTTCTCCCCCCCCTGTTGGGTGTAAGCATGAAGGTGTTTTGCTTCCTAGACTTTAAAAGGGGCACGGCGATTATCGGCTATCGGCAGATAATTTAAAAAATTGTTATCTATAAAAACGATTGTCAACATAATCGCTCCTCACTAGTCACTACCTTATGCTGTCCTTGTGGTTCTGTGTCACCCAGTACAATATCCCTCTAGTTAAGGTAACAGTGGTTAGCACTTACCAGAATGTCACATTAACCAGAAGTGACACCAAAAAGGAAAAACAAAAGGAACTTAAGTTCACAGTTAAATCCAGAAAAAACCCAAAACCCCCAATTCAGGTTAGATTAAAGGTTAGTGTCACACAAAAATTTGTGTTTAGGATGTCCCAAAACTGAATTTTTTCGCATGTTCAGCTGAATTTGGGGTCAATAAAAAAGGGATTAATTCATAATTTTTCCTTTTTCCTTTTTCCCTTCATGCTTTTTGGGGTTACTGTGAAATATGTATCTCAATGGTTAAAGAAGTATTTCCTTCACAGCATGTGCTGCTGGAATGCCAATTATTGTAAAACTAGCAATTTTCAAAATGCATATTATTAAAAAAAATCTGTATGCTTTACCTAATACAGGCCTGTTTTGCAACTTCAACTTGCTCTCTTGTCTCCATGTTTACTTACTACCACTGTGTGCTTTCATTGGTGGCTGGTAATGCAGCATTATCAAAAACTGCCTGAGTATAAGTTCTTATGGCCTGACCTGGATAGTGGAGACACACAATGTCGCTCATGTGTACAGAGAAACTTATTCTCAGACAATCTTTGATAACGCTGCATTACTAGCCACAATTGAAAGCCCTCAGTGGTGGTCTCTAACGATAGAGACAAGAGAGCAAGTTAAATGTTCAAAAAAGGCCTGTGTTAGGTAAAGCATACACATTTTCTGTAAATAACATGCATTTTGAAAATTGCTTATTTTACAGTGATTGGCCCTTCCAGCAGTACATGCTGTGATGGGAATACCTCTTAAACATGGTTGGACTGTGACAGAGCCATAGAGTTCTATAAGGCAAATGTAGTCCAATTTGGACTAGTTTGCCTCTTAGAACTCTATGGCTCCATCATTGCCCCATGATATCTATTTGGATAAATGTTAACGATATTTGGCAGATGCTTTGAATGGGGGTGAGAAACAAGTTGTCAGTGGGGACTTATTCTGACTCCATATACATTTATCAATGTAGTATCATGGACTGTCCTAACAAAACTGGAAATGAAAGCAAGTACCCACCCAGTGCTACTGTTTGGATCTTGTTCATACGCATTCAGCACAATACTAGCACTTCTATTGAAAAGATCTTGATACACATGTCAAAAAATGGTTTAAAGTCAACAAGCGACCTCTGGAACAGTTATCACACTATTTAAAAAAAATTACATAATTGTCCTTTGAGTAGCATGCAATCACATGTGGAATATCAAAACTGCATGTTTCTTTTTGCAAAACACATCTGTTGGTGAAATGCCACATCACCAAGACACCTTGGAGATGAGTTACTGCAGCCGTAGTCATTGTTGGAATGGTCTGGTAGCCATGTGGATGCTACTTGCACACCTTTCTTAAACACCTATGTAAAATTTCTTAAATATTCACATCATTTACTTACAATTTTAGGTGTGCTGTGCGTGGAAATATGTGCCAGCTTACTTGCAAATGTTAAACTATGCATATGTGATTTTATTTTTTAAACGTTTGCAACTATTTTAAATACAGAATCAAAAAATTTAATATGGTCATGCCTGTGATGAATTCACATGAAAAATCTCAAGAAAAGAACTGCATGATTTCTAAAACCAGTAATGCCAGTAACAACAGATGCCAGCACCTTAAGATCGGAGCACACAGAGATCTTCATTCATTCATTCATTCATTCCAGGTGTCTTGGCTTCCAGACTTCAGCCAGAGATCTTCCAACTACAGAGAGCTGATAACAACCTGGGCAGTACTCACGAATGCCTAATCTATGTGTAAAGCATAGTGAGGCCATTTTTCACCACGGTGTATTTGCAGGGCAAATTTAAACGCCCCAAAATTACGCCGTGTGACCGGGGCGGGCGGGGGAGCGGGGGACTGAGCAGGGGGCCCGGGCACTTCGCCGCCCATAGACTTGAATTGCCAGCGGTGCGTATACCCCGCTAGTAATTCACATGTCAATTATCTCCCCCGCCCGGCGGCTTTGCCGGACGGGGAGAGGAGAAAGTAATCCATAGTTCTCTATGAGAACTGTGAATTTCCGTAATGAATGGGCCGTTTTCGGCCCGTAATTGGTGCACTTCGGCGCGTAATTACGGACCGAAATACGGCCCATTTTAAGCCGTGTGAACATGGCCTGAGGGTATGCCCACATGGCTTTTGTTAAATATGTTTTCGGGTACGTTTTACTACTGAATAACAAACCCCAAAACGTATTGAACAATGTTCAAGTGTGATTACATTGATTTCAATGTAAAATACGTAACGTCATTTTACATACGTTTTACACTGTGTAAAACAGATTCGTTCAACGAATTTACATGTCAATTATTGATCCGTTTTATGCATTGAAAGCCCATAGAAATAGTAGGGATACTTTTCTGCAGTCCAGAAAACATATCCAAAAATGTACCACACTTTGTGGTACGTTTCTGGATATATTTACCGCAATACGTTTTATGTATTGCAAAAATGTATCCAAGATGGTGTGTGAACATACGCTTGGTGAGTGAGTGGTTGCTTATCCGTATTCTGCACCTTTGCATCCTCCACTGTACACTCACCGGCCACTTTATTAGGTACACCATGCTAGTAACGGGTTGGACCCCCTTTTGCCTTCAGAACTGCCTCAATTCTTCGTGGCATAGATTCCACAAGGTGTTGCAACGATGCTCAATTGGTACCAAGGGGCCCAAAGAGTGCCAAGAAAATATTCCCCACACCATGACACCACCACCACCAGCCTGAACCGTTGATACAAGGCAGGATGGATCCATGCTTTCATGTTTTTGACGCCAAATTCTGACCCTACCATCCGAATGTCGCAGCAGAAATCGAGACTCATCAGACCAGGCAACGTTTTTCCAATCTTCTACTGTCCAATTTCGATGAGCTTGGGCAAATTGGAGTCTCAGTTTCCTGTTCTTAGCTGAAAGGAGTGGCACCCGGTGTGGTCTTCTGCTGCTGTAGCCCATCTGCCTCAAAGTTTCGCCGTACTGTGCATTCAGAGATGCTCTTCTGCCTACCTTGGTTGTAACGGGTGGCTATTTGAGTCACTGTTTGCCTTTCTATCAGCTCGAACCAGTCTGCCCATTCTCCTTTGACCTCTGCATCAACAAGGCATTTCCCCCCACAGGACTGCCGCTCACTGGATGTTTTTTCTTTTTCGGACCATTCTCTGTAAACCCTAGAGATGGTTGTGCGTGAAAATCCCAGGAGATCAGCAGTTTCTGAAATACTCAGACCAGCCCTTCTGGCACCAACAACCATGCCACGTACAAAGGCACTCAAATCACCTTTCTTCCCCATACTGATGCTCGGTTTGAACTGCAGGAGATTGTCTTGACCATGTCTACATGCCTAAATGCAGTGAGTTGCCGCCATGTAATTGGCTAATTAGAAATTAAGTGTTAACGAGCAGTTGGACAGGTGTACCTAATAAAGTGGCCGGTGAGTGTATAATACTATATTACATCCTGGTGTGAACTGGTGTTTAAGCCCTTAAGGTCTAAGACTGTTTTGGACTAAAAGGGGCTTTCTTGCTACAAATATCATATCTCTGATGATGGGGAAAGTAAAAATAAGCACTTCTACAATTGGTTTACCTAAGTCACTTGGTATAGCAGATATGAGCTTTTCTGTGCATCTATAGCTATTTCTGCAGCTGCGGGACGGGACATGCCCCCTTTTTCTGTGATTGGCTGACTGATATGTCATTCAGCCTGTTTGGACATGCCCCCAGATGGGAAATGCTCCCTGTGCTGTGATTGGCTGCCTGAGCTGTGTAAATCAAAAGTGAAACTAACTGCCTGAGCGGGCTGCTGGCTCTATACTCAACTCCCAGCTCTAAGGTGAACAATCTTGGCAATTACTGACCATCTAGCTGATAGATTCACTCTCCCCGCATACAACACAGCCTTATACAGTCTGCT
Source organism: Phyllomedusa bahiana (assembly GCA_025379985.1). Lineage (NCBI taxonomy): Eukaryota > Metazoa > Chordata > Amphibia > Anura > Hylidae > Phyllomedusa > Phyllomedusa bahiana. The sequence continues at coordinate 27,955 of JAODAL010009226.1, forward strand.
CTACCTCCTGCCTGATAACGGAGGGGGATGAGGGGGGGAAGGGCAGTGTGTATTCCTCACACCTGCTTCATCAGTTCAGGCTGTGTGTGTAACTGATTACACCATTACAGGTGATCTGGTTATAGCAATACAGGGGCTCTGGTTAAAAGGAGCTTGTGCAGCCAGTAGCATGAGAACTATGCAGCCATGAGAAGCAGAACAGGAGGGCTGCATAGCTGACTTCCTCTCTCTTCCCCTGCTTCACACAGAATGATGATGTCACAACTCTTCAGTGAGGGGAGACTTGCCTCCTGGGAGGAGAGACAAACCTACTGAGAGGAGAGACTCGCCCCTGTAATTGAAGTTGAAATAGATAGAGACAGCTCAAGTCTGCGAAAGCGGTAAAACCCCTTTAAGGATCCAGCCCTTTTTTTCAAATCTGACATGTGCCACTTTATCATGGAATAACTTTTTAATGCTTTTACCTCTCCATGTGATTCATTGACTGTCACATTGACTGACATTAAACATTATTCTTTAAGTTAGCAATTAATGTTGGTTGACACAATCCTTGTTTATGTGTGAAAAATATCAAAATGTTTTTTTTATCATGACAATTGTTATTGTGTTTTCTTTTACAGAAGATAAACAGAAATAAGCATATTCCAGTACAGTTGTAGAAAGTAGAGTGACACTCATGTTTAAACGAAAGGAAAACTAACAATCAATAAACAAAAACTAACACACAGACTTCCATAGTCATTACTACATGAGATGTAAGCAAAAAGGATCACAAGTTGTTGTCAATACTATATAAGTGATACAAGGAATAGTCATAGTACCGTTATGCCATGCTGTTTAGATGATTGACACTCTATGCGGGTTCAGGAATAGAGAATGTGAAAAAACATAAAAAGAGAGATACGGGTCTCATTGATTCCCAATATTTCTATGTAACACGTTGGACTGTCTTAAAGAAGATTGACTCTGTCCAAACCGTCTAATTATCTCTAATCTTGGAGACTGTATGCCAGGGGTGTCAAACTCCGTCCCTCCAGCTGTTGGGAAACTACAACTCCCATCATGCCCACTGTTATAGATTATACAAATGCATGATGGGAGTTGTAGTTTCCCAACAGCTGGAGGGCCGCAGTTTGACACCCCTGCTCTATGCAGAGGAATCACAAGAGAGGTTTCACACTGGTATTGATAATTAATTCTATGCAGAATTTCATTTATGGACATAGGGGAGAGAGACTTCCAGTGCCTGGCTTTAATCTGGTGGCAATAAGGATGTGGTAAAGAACTGTTCTGAACGAAGCTGGAAACTCTAATCAATTTATATCTAAAAGTGCAAGGGCCGGTGTTAGGTTTATCTTAATTGAGAACAATTTAGACGCAAGTTCTTCGATTTGTTTCCAAAGTGTAGAGGTAGTTGGGCAATACCACCACATATGTATCAATGTTCCCACTGAACCACAGCCTCTCCAACATAATGCTGACCCAGAGCGGGAAAAATGAGCTGTTCGATTAGGTGTTAAATACCATCTTCTAAGGCATCATTTTTTCATTATTTCTAGGTGATTTATACATCTAGAAAATTTACTTGAAACCATTGATGCTGACATCCAAGTATCATAAGGAAATTTGCATGCTAAATCACCCTCACATTTAACAATATAATTTGGTTTTATCTGGTCATCCATTCTAAGTAAAAGGTTATATGTGATAGGCAAACCTCTCTCAAAGATTTTTTTTCCCCAAAGATAAAATATGGGGAAAATAACAAAAGCTTAATCGGCCGAGACCGGTCCTGTAATAAATGTCTAATTTGTAAGTATTTAAAGAAATTTGTGTGGTCTAACTTATAAGTCGTCATCAAATCGGAGAATGTTTTGAGAAGGTTATTCTCAAATAGATGATCAATAGTTTCGACACCTTTTCCAAATGGCAGCGGCACACTATCAACTAAGAAAATATCAAAGGCATATAGGAATTTTTTGAAAAATGCATTACTGCTAAGGATATATGAAAATTTGGCGTTCTTAGTTCACAATTTTGATCAAAAGTGTTTAAGCTCACCTCCCAATTGTGTCAAGGGGACCCCAGCACAGGTGAGTCCTAACACTAAAACGTTACCTCTCTTGGAGCCTGTTAAGACTTCAACACCTCAGGGAGTGAAAAGGACTAGCTACTGAATATCCTGCACTAATTTAAAACCTATGGGGATGGGCGGAGTGCAAAAAACCAATGAGGCAGCCACTCCTCATACAGACTAAAATTTTGATCAAAAGTGTTTAAGCTCAGCTCTCAATTGCGTCAAGGGACCACACAGCACAGATGAGTCCCTAACACTAAAACATTACCTCTCTTGGAGCCTGTTTCAACTTCAACACCTCATGAGTTGACAAAACTGTAACTAAGAACCTCCCAAATTTTCATATATCCCTTGCCAAGTATGCATTTTTTTCCAAAAAATTCCTATATGCCATTGATGTTTTCTTAGTTATAGTGTGCCCGCTGACATTTGGAATAGATGTTATGTTAATTTGCCTCGCCAGGTGTCACCTATACTTATTTTTTTTTCAAAAAAATGTTTTTGTATGTGCATAGCCAAACATGTGTTTTTTTTAGTCTGTATGATGAATGGCCTGCATTCATATGGCTTTTTGCAATCCCCCATCTCCATAGTTTTAAATCGGTGCAGGATATTCAGTAGCCTAGTTCCTTTTTACTGCCCTAGGTGTTGAAGTCTGAACAGGCTCCAAGAGAGGGTAACGTTTTTAAGTGTTTAGGACTCACCTGTGCTGGTTCCCCTTGAACGCAATTTGGGAGGTGAGCTTAAAAACTTTTGAATCAAAATTGTGAACTAAAACCCCAAATTGTCATATATCCTTACAGTAATGCATTTTTTCAAAAAAACCTATATTGCCTTTGATGTATTCTTAGTTGATTTAGTGTTCAGCTCACATTTGGAATAGATGTAGTATTTTGCCTCGCCAGTGTGCACCTATACTTATTTTTTTCAAAAAATGTTTTTGGATGTGCATAGTCAAACAGTGTGTTTTTTTAGTTTCGACACCTTGAGATATCCAATTCGCCAATGAAAGATGTGGAGAGGCTAATTGGAGTATCAATATGTTGTGAAAATTTGGAAACATTTGCCATTTTCAAAGTTTAAATATTTCTATGTTCAAGACAGATATTCATACCAAACAAAATAGTAAATAATTAACATCTACCAACATCACTATATGTTGCCATCATTTTTTAAATATCCTTTTATAATTTTTAGGACATTAAGGGGCTTTAAAATTTAGTAGCAAATGTTAACATTTTCAAGAAAATTTGCAACCCAGATTTTTGGGAGACCAGGCCAGTTCTGACTTGGCTTTGAGGGGCTCTTATTATTAGTGTTGAGCGATTACGTTGACTATCGTCATCGGGTCGATGTCGATAAACGGCAAATAAACCAATTAAGAGTATTCGATGGTCGATGATAGATTATCACCGATGACCCATTAAAGTCCTATGGAGAGCAACAACACCTTCATTCTTACAAACCCAAACAAGGGCTGGCAAAGCTGAATTAACATCCACAACGTCAAATGGATACGTGCAACATCTTGGGCATACACACTTAGGTTATAAAGAGCCACAGAAAAAAAACTCACGACACCATTCACTATCCCTGTCCTTGCACCCACAGCATGACCCTTAAACCTGCATCACCCACGAAATTAAAAAGAGCCAGAAGGCATATATTTGAACCATCATTTTACTTGAACTGGACATTGATTAACCCTGTCCTGGAACGCATCATGAGCCCAAACCTGCATGACGCCCCCCCAGATTTAAAAGTGCCACGGAAAAAAGATCTTTCAACCACCATTTTTAGGTATGAACTGACATTAACTAAACTTTCCATGTACCGTAGTATGACCATTAAACCTGTCTGACCCCACAGATTAAAAAGTGCTGGAAAAGGAGTCTTTTCAACCACCATTTTAGTTTGACAAAACTGGACTTGACTAACCGTTTCTGTACCACACAGTAATGACCATTTAAACCTGTCCTGACCCACAGAATTAAAAAGTACAAGAAAAAGGAGACTTTCACCACCAATTTTAGTTGAACTGGACATTAACTATACTTGTCTTGGACCGCAGGTATGCCATTAAACCATGTCTGAGACCCCCAAATTAAAAATGCCGGAAAAGGAGTCTTTTGAACCACCATTTTAGTATGAACTGGCATAACAATATCTGGTCCTGTACCCGCAGAATACCCATTAAACCTGTCAGACCCACAGATTAAAAGTGCCGGAAATAGGAGTCTTTCAACCACCATTTTTTATTTCACTGGACTTGACTATACCTTGTCCTGGGCCACAGCATGAGCACCAAACCTGCATGAACCCCACAATTAAATGTGCCGGAAAAGTGAGTCTTTCAACCCACCATTTTAGTTCACTGGATCCATAGACTAACCTGTCCTGGGCCACAAGCATGACCCCTAAACCTGTTTGACCCCCAAATTAAAAAGTGCCGGAAAAGTAGTCTTTGAACCACCATCTTTAGTTGAACTGGACATTAACTATATCTTCCAGTACCGCATCTAATGAGCATTTAAACCTGTCTGACCCACAGATTAAAAATTGCCGGAAAAAGGAGTCGTTCAACCACCATTTTAGTGAACTGGGGGACATTGAACCATACCTGTCCTTGGCGCACAGTCATGACTCTTAAACCTTGTTTGATACACAGATTCACAAAGTGGCCACATATGCTTATTTTGTATCAGTGACCCTGTCATTTTTAGTATCTTTATGGTAACTGAATTTGATTACAGAATTTATTTAGGAAGTTTTATTTATAGTTTTAAACATTATTATCATTTTGCCCTTTTTTTTTTCAAGTATGATAACATACAACATACACCCCTCCCTGCAATTTTAAAGGTAATTTTTTACTACGTGTAGATGTGTTAATAATTCGTACCGCGACACCCCAAAGTAAATAACAAATGTCCCCTAATCATCCCCAAAACACTTCTTAGTTGAGAAGACGAATTGCCCTCCTGCTTCTGAGACTGTTCAGCCAATCAATTCCAATGGTTTCATTTTTCCTTCCCAAATCCTTCTTGCAGTGATTTAGGGACAGACTTCCCCTGAGATTCAAATGATGCGACCCCCATAGTGACTCCAGCCCCAGAAAATTGTAAGCCTTCCAATGTCCTCTGAATAACCTACATCAGGTCAAGTCTTCCTGTACCTCCCTTGTACAATTCCAGTAGAATTTTTGTACCACTATTATGTACATGCAAGTTTTTTAGTAGTTTAATTTTCTAGAAAACCATTTTTTAGAAATAGGATGGGAATCCCACCATTCTTTGTTTCTCTTTTTTAAATTTGTATTAATGGGTTGTCCAAACGGGTTTTGCTAGCATTTTAAAGATCTTGCAAAAACAAGTATTTTGCAATTGTGTCCTTTTAACGTGTCCTACCTATTCCTGTTTCTGCAGCCCATCCCTGACCACTCTTGAAAATTTGTGAAGAACAATGTCTGTTAAAAACAAAAATTTTTAATTAGGCCGTATTTTGCTCATGCCACAGAAAAATGCCCCAAAAAATTAAAAGATGCCCCTTGAGCCACTTTGGACAATGTGAAGAACAAATGTCTGTTAGAAAAAAAATTTTATAATAGGCCTGTATTAGTGCATGCCACAGAAAAATCCCCCAAAAATTAAAAACATGACCCTTGAGCCACTTTGACAATTGTGAAAACAAATGTCTTTTTGGAAAAAAAATTTTTTAAATAGGACCGTGTTCTGCTTTTCAAGAAAAGTGCCCCAAAAAACAAATTTTAAAAATGACTTTCAGCCCTGTTAAAATTGTGAGGGGGGAAATGCCACTTAGAAAACCAATTTCTGTTTAAAAAGGGCCCTATTATTGCTGTTTACGCAATGCCCCAAAAAATTATAAATATGACTTCCCCGCCCCTTTTAAAAATTGTGAGGGAAAATTTTCCCCTTAAAAGCCATTTCTGTTCCAAAGGACCTGATTATTGCTGTATTCCCGAAAAATGCCCAAAAAATAAAATTGACTTCTCAGCCACTATTAAAAAAATTTTTTGGAGAAAAGCCACTTAGACCCCCCATTTTGTTCCCAAAAGGGCCCAAAATTTAGTGTATCTCAAGCAACATACCTCAAAACCATTGACAATGCAAAAAATTCTAAAAAATAAAGCGTAAATGCAATACGGTGTTGTCATGAAACCTTCTGTCTTTTACGTTCCTCACAGCAAAAACCCGCAAAATGAACTGTTGGGGGAAAAAGGGAAAAAAAATTGCAAATAGAAATGAATTTTTTTTAAAAAATTTTTAAGAGGACCCTTTCGTTTGAAGGGAATGTGAAGTAACCCGGAATAATCGGTGACCTGGCAATTGGGACAAAATCTCAGAGATCCATCCTGATTCTCTTGGAAAACAAACGATCCCATTATCGGGGGAAAGACCGGGGGTTTGTCTGTAATGACCCCCCAGCTTGCTGAAGGTCCCCTCAATTGACGTGGCTGTGGGGCCGGACAACACCCCTATGGGTGGCGAGCGAGCTCGGGCTTCTAAATTTTTGGGTACCCAAATTTTTGGGTCCCCAACACATACAAAAACCGGGTTTGGGGCAGATAGTCGTGCACCGTCTTAAGCTGGCTTGTGGGTTTTGGGGTGTGCCCTGCATTCTCGTTGGTGAGGTGTAAATAAAAATTGCCAGAGGTCACCATTAGGGGTTCTGCCACCTTGCCTGCTGCTGCCGCTAGGTACTTGGCACGCTACGCTGTCACACCCGCTGTGTTTTTTCCCACCATGAATTTGAAAAATTAAAATCAGACGCAACAGATGCCCTCCATTAAACAAACAACAAGGCCCTCCTTTTCCGCATTGTTACTCTCTATTTGGTGGGTGGGGGGAAAGTGGGTATTTTTGTTTTTTTGCGGGGATCCAGGGGGTGGCCCCCCCAGTAACTGTTGTTAAATTTTGAGGGCCCAAAAGGGGGTTTTTGCCACCTTTGTAATTTGACGGGGGAACCCCCAAAATGGGTTTTTTTAATCACTTTTCTAAAAATATGTGTTTAAAAAAAAAGTGAAAACTCTGAAAAGCTACAGCATTTCTCAACCCCCCTTGGTTCCCAAAAAGCTTCCCCTAGTCACGCCCCAGGAGGAAAGGCCGCGCTGCGTGAATAAACTTCTTATCTGATGACAGGCAGAATGAAGGGCTTTTAAGGCCCCGGGTTTAAGAAAATATGTTTTCTTTTGAAAACAGAAAAACTAGCTTTAGTTTTAATTAACCCCCGTTTTAAACTGATAAAGAAGCTTTCAATTGCTGTTTAGAATAGGTTTTCCCTTCTTTTGTTACAGAATTCACAAGTTAAAGTTTTTTTAAGGGGGTGAACATTCACAGGTCCGTTATGCGGGCCCCTGTGCTCGGGCTGTGTTTCCCTTTTGCGTCTCTGCCCAACTCGTAAATTTTTTTACATTACATAAGCTGCTTAGAAATTGGGTTTTCTCCTGACAGTGCATTTATGAGAAAGGTTTCGGACTGGGCCCCCGGGGGGGGCCCCCCGAGCCGCTGCGGGCCCCGGAGGAAAGTGCCTTCGCCCCGGGGGGCCCCGCCCGCGCATCGGTCACTAAACCCCCGGGACCCGCTTCCCGATGCTCGAGCCCGGGCCCGGGATTTGGGGGCTAATGTCCCCCCCCCCGGGGGCTGCGCTGTCAGGGGGAGCGCGCCCCACTACGCTGGCTCCGCTGATTTTCCCCCCCGGAGGCGAACGAATTTCCCCTTCCGGGCCCCGGGCCCCTACTGCTGACTTAGGCGGCGCGGTGAGTCACTTCACCACCCCGGGCCAAAGCAGGGCGGCGTACGGACCCCGGCGGCAGCACGGGGGGGGGGGGGGGGGGGGGGGGGGGGGGGGGGCGGGGACCGCCCAGGGGGGGGGAAACCCGGGCGGGAGCGGAAAGTGATTGTTTTTTTTTTTTTTTTTTAAACCCCCTTCCCAGGGGGGCTCTGGCTATTTTGGGGGGACACTAGCTAAGGAGGGCCCCGGGCTACTAGGGGGGGACACGGCCCTGGGGGGGGGCCCGGCTACTAGGGGGGGGGACACGGCAAAAGGGGGCCCGGGGCTTCTATGGGGGGGGAAACTGGCAAAAGGGGGGCCCCCTGGCAAATAGGGGGGGGACCCGGGAAAAAGGGGGGGCCCTGGTTTTTTTGGGGGGGGGACACGGGCCCTAAGGGGGGCCGTGGCTACTAGGGGGGGGACACTGGCTAAGGGGGCTCGGGGCTACTATGGGGGGCACGGCAAAGGGGGGCTTGGAAAGGGGGGCCCCTGGCTATAGGGGGGGAAAATGGCAAAGGGGTGCTCGGGCTACAATGGGGGGGGACTGGCAAAGGGGGGGCCCCCTGGATGTTTGGGGGGGCCCTGGCTACTAGGGGGGGACACTGGCAAAGGGGGGCCCTGGCTACTATGGGGGGCACGGTTAAAGGGGGAGCCCGGCTGCTATGGGGGGGGCCACGGGCCCTAAGGGGGGCCCTGGTACTATGGGGGGGCCCACGGGCTAAGGGGGGCTTGGCTACTGGGGGGCCCACGGGTTAAGGGGGGCTTTTGGCTATTTGGGGGACAGGCTAAGGGGGCCCACGGGCAAAGGGGGGGGCCTGGTACGGGGGACACGGGCTACTAGGTGGGCCCCCGGGGAACTGGGGGGGCCCGGGCTACTGGGGGGGCCCTGGCCACCAAAAGGGGGGGCCCCGGGGCCACCTACATGGGGGCCCTGGCTACCTACTTGGGGACCCCTTGGAACCTACAGGGGGGGCCCTGGTACCTCAGGGGGGCCCGGACTAAAGGGGGGGGCCCGGGGCTACCAAACAGGGGACCCTCTGGAAATTTCAAAGGGGGGCCCGGGGACTCCCTACATAGGGGCCCCAGCTACCTATGGGGGCCCAAACCCTTAAAAGGGGGGTCCTGACTACCTAGGGGGGGCCCTGACTAGGGGGGGGTTTCTGGCAAACCTAGGGGGCCCTAAACTAAAAGGGGGGGTTTGGCTACCTACAGGGGGCCCTGCTAAAAGGGGCCCCCGGGCACCTAAACACTAAGGGGGCCCCCCTGATACCTCCCCAAAGAGCAAAAGGGGGGGGCCCCTGACTTCCGGCACTACCAAAAGGAGGCCCCTAATCCCTGTAGACTCCCAAAAGGAACCCCTAACTGTCTGATATACCTAAAGGAGCCCCCTAACTGTCTTATACTAAAAAAAGGGAGCCCCCTAACTGTCTGTATAGTACCTAAGGGGGCCCCCCAAACTGCCCTGTTTTAGTCCCCCTTAAAGGGGGTCCCTAACTGTTTGCAGCCTTTTTTAAAGGGGACCCAAACTACCTACAGCAAACCTTACGGGGGGAAACCCCACCACCTACAGCCTAACAATTGGGACTCACCAAAAACCCCCTTTCCAGCCAAACTAACCCGGGGGTTTCCCCCAAACCTAACTGTAGCCTATCAACTTGCATAACTGGGCTTGCTTATCAAACCGGGGGCTTTTTCCCCCTCCCCACCTTGGCTATGTACCCCCCCCAACCTACCGGGGGCGGGCCCCTAGCAACTTTTTCCAGGGGGGGTCTACCTACCAAAAATGGGGCCTTTTTAGTTACCTGGGGCCTTTTTCCCCCCCACCCCCAAACCCCTTTTGGGAAATTAGGCTTTACCCGCTCTTCCCCCTGGGATTTTACAGAGGTGGGAATGGGTAAAAAAATTGCTGGAAATTTTGAGGTTTCCCCAAGTTTATTTTTGTGTAATTTCTGCAGGGATGAGTTGGGGCCGGGAAACCTGTCATCAGGGGGTGGGGAAAACAGATGCAAAAAAAAGGGAAAGGAAAGGGGGGGGGACTTATGAGAGAAGAGAACGACTCAGACGGGCTCTGGTGAGTCCTGGGCAAAAGAAAATTTTTTTTTATTTTGAAAAGTGGGTTGGGGGCTTAGCAGGGTCGACCTCTATGTGGGTCCCCTAATTTGGGGTTGTAGGTTTTACCTGAGCGGGGTCCCGACCCTTTTGTGGTCTCTATTTTGGCGGTGTTTTTAGGTTATACCGGGCTGGGTCCCGACCTCTTTTTGGCTCTATATGGCGGGGTTTTTTTGGGGGTTTTACCTGAGCTGGGGTCTGAAACCCCGTTTTCTCCATATGCATGTTGTTGGTTATACCTGAGTGGTGTCTGACCGCTAAAGTGGTCTCTAAAGTTGTAAGTTATTTTGGCGCAGGTAAAGGGGGCAGGCCCCATGTGGGCCCCGATTGTAAGAGGAGGGAACAAAGACCCTTTATAGGAGTTAAAACTTTTTACTTTTTTTGCGGGGGTTTTTTTTATAAGGTGGTTTAGGGGGTGCCAAGGGGAAAAATGGAGGGGGCTATTTTATGTGGGGGGAGGGGGGTTTGTATGTGGGGGGGGGGTATTTTTATGTGGTGGGGGGGGATAGTGTATGTGGGGGGGGGGGATATTGTAGGGGGGTGGAGGGGGGTATTGTATTGGGGTTTGGGGGGGGATATTGTATGTTTGGGGGGTGGGGGGGTATGGATGGAGCTTTCTTTTTCCCATGAAAATTTTAATGACAAATGTGTAAACTTTCTTTTTAAAAACACAATACAGTTTTTTTTTGCCCCACTGTTTATGTGGAAAATGGGGATTTAAAGTTTTGAGGGGGCCGGTAATATTTTAATGTACAAATAGGGTGGGCCCCCAATCATTTCCCCCCTTGGGGGGCCCGACCCCCCGTCCCACACTGGGGTAAAAAGAGCCTGTGTCTTGCTGTATTGGGAAACCCTGTTTATGTTTATTTTGTTTTTACTTAAGTTTTTAGACGCTCCCTTTGGATTCCCCCCTCCCCCCCCCCCCCCTCCCTCTCTCTAGTGGGAGCTTCTTTACTCCCCGGAATTTTTTTGACATCTTGTCTCAACTTTAACGAGGTCCCTACTTGGTCTGGGGGCAAATCCCCTTTAATTCGAGGAAACTGTTGGGGGAAATGGAGCATCCAAGGACTCATTTGAGAGATTGGGGCCTTGAAATTTTCCCCGCCCTTTGGGGCCCAGGGGGGACTAGCAAAAATGATCTTCCCCCATCTTTCCCCCCCGCCTCAAAAACGCGCCAACCTCCCTTTTCCCAAAGGGAGGGGCCTCGGGGAACTCGGGGTTTAGTAATACCTCTCCTCCTCCCCCGCTTCCTCTGACACAGCTTCCACACCCTGACTTCCTAGATATGCACCCTGAGAGCTGATGCCCCCTTGCACTGCCCGGGACCCCGAACCACGCCTAATGAAGACCGAAAAATTTTGAGAAACTGTGGGGCCTTGGGACGCGGAGAGAAAGGCTCCGGGGTCCGATTGTGTCCCCCCCCCCCCTTCCCCGTCCTGGGGGGCCCTTTTTGGGTTTCCGGGTGCCAACGTCGTTCCGAACTAAGACCCCCACAATGCCATGCTAAAAAGGGGGCATGTCCGCACTGCCTTTTTTGGTGGCTTCTTCAAAGGGCGGGTTGGTGCAGGCTCTTTCCCCTGCCCCCACTCTCGTTGGCTCAACACCCCGAGGTCCCCCCAACTGCTTTCAGGCCATTGTCACTTCGTACTGCGTAAGGGCATTGTGCTGCTGCCACAATCGCTGGGCATTGTGGAGGTGGAAATTCCCCAGCGTTTTGCCCGTCAAAAATGAGACGTTGAGGGGGGCCCGAGCTGACGCGCAACCAGCCAGGCGGGACAAGCAGGGGCGAACGGCGGAAGTGCAAACTTAGACTTCGAGCTTTCTTCAGGGGCGCCCGACCCTGTAGCTTTTTTAGAAATTTTCTGGCACAAGGTTCATGACATGTGCCAGGCAAGGGTTTTACTACCACCGATCTTAAGGCGGCCAGCAGATTTTTGACCGTTATGCACACCCCCCCTGCCGGGGCACAAGGGTTCTTGTCCCCCAGCCCCCCGTCTTGTTGCGGAAGCCGTCCCAGCTCCACCTTGTGTGGAGGTCCCCAAGACAGATTAATTTTTAAAAGGCCTGGTTTCTCGGGGCCGTGATGCCACCGGGGGCCCTTTGGGGGGAAAGGCCCTGCCCCAATCCCTGCGGTTTTAAAGAGCGTGCGCCGAGCCTAAAGGCCACTGTCCCCCCCAAACATCCCCCCCGCTCCCCCCCCCGTGAGCTGTCACAAAATAAGGGGCCTTGGCCGGCTTACTAGTCCTGTGTCGGGGTCAAGGGATTTTTCCCGGCCACAATGCAGCAACGCGTTTAAAATTTTTTAGATGACACGGGCGGGCCCGGGGCGGGACGGTTTTTTGGGCAAAGAAATCCCCTCCCGGGCATCTGGTATTGGGGCAAACAAGGGCCTTAGTGGGGGAACCCATCTGGTCCAGAGACGGAAAGGGAAAATTTCCAAGCCAAAAGCCTCAAAAGCCGACATTAGGCTTTTTGGCTTTGGGTGGTTTGGGTTTTAAATGTTTCTTCTGCTCCCAAACCTGGAAAACAGAAGGCTGGCTGCTAGACTGGCCCCTGTACGGGTGAGGTCGTCAAAAGACAGGGAGAAGGGTAGTGGGTCTCTGGTGCGAGGGGGTCCGGCGACGTGGGGGCTGAGGCGGGGCTGATCCCCGATCGAACTGAGGAAAGGGCAGCTGAGGAACCTTTTTGGGGGAAGAGGGGGAGGGGGAGACAGAGGGGGGGACGTGGTTGGAGGCCCCGGGTCGGTTGGCCTTTTTTTGGCCTTTGGGTTTCCCCCTTTTTAACTCATGCATTCGCGCATTGACAGACATGTTGGGGGTTAAACCCCCAAGGTTTTCCTCTACTTTGCATCCGGGAAAGGGGCGATGAATGCGGGGTGAACCCAGGGCTTGCCAAAGAAGGACCAACTTGAGAGGTCCTACCTTTTTTACGGCGATAACGAGGGCGGGGTTTTGCGCCGTGGCTGGCGGGAACATATCACGGACTTCTCGCTGCCCCTCCCTTTTTGAGGCGGGACCCGTACTGACACTACCCCATCCTTTCCCCCTCTCCAGTGATGAAACGCCGCAAGCAAATTCTGCTGGAAAGACCCCCCCTTTGGATCCGCAAAGTCGCATAAAAATCATCAACACAGGTATTTGGCGTCCGCATTCTGCATCCAGGGCGCGGGCTACAAGCAAGGGGATGCAAGGCGTTGCCCACCCCTGGGGTTTTTGCCGATTGACCGGGTTCCTTCTCCCTCTGATGATCAGTTTAAGGGGCAGAGCAGAGAAAAAACATTCTTTTTCCTCTTGATCTTTTAACATGCCTTTTGGCCCCCCAACCCCATTTTGTCATCAAAAAGGTCTTCAGAAAATGGAAATTATCCACAGTGGTGGGTACACAGTTGACATTTGGGGTGCTTAGGTTTTGGGCGGATCGATGATGCAAAGACGACATTTGGGGGCCGTGACTGGGAGGAAAAGGAGGTAAACGCGGATGCAGGGTTGCTTAACCACTAAGTAAGTTGGCGACCTTTCGTTCTTTAGATTCACAGGGCCCCGACCCAGCAATGACAGGCCCGACGGGCCTGCAACTGACGATCCGCTGGCAGCGTGTTGTCGCCAGCCGGAAAGGGGCACCTTCTCTCGACCCTACCTCCATGTCCTACCCCCCTTTGTTGCTTACCATTGAATTTTTCCCCCAGTTTAGAAATTAAAAAATTTTGGGAAGGGATGGGAAATTTTTTGGAAAGTTTTTTATTAAAAGACGGCAAATCACAGTTTTCTTAAAAACCCTCAAAAAAAAAAAATTGCTGGATTCAAATTTAACGCAAAGAGATCTATCAACAAGCTTGAAATGACCAAAAGGGAAAAAAAACACCTGTCTGAAATGTTACGGGTATTAAAAGGCTTTTTGGCAACCCTTTAGTACACCCTTGGTGACTACAAAGTTGCTGTATTCACATTTTTAAATGCAAAGTAGCTCTTCAACAAAACTTACTGTGCCAAAGTAAAAAACACGATCTGAAATGTATTCGGAAATAAAATATTTTTGGGACCTTTTAATCACTTGGTGACTACAAACTTTCGTATTCAAATTTAAGTGCAAAATGCCCCAATAACAAACTTACGCGCCAAAAATGAAAAAAACACGTATCTGAAATGTTTCGGATAAAAAAAAGGTTTTTTGGCACCTATCAACCTGTCTGACTACAAAATTGTGGGGTTCTAATTTTAAAAGCAAAGGTGGCTATATCAACAAAGCGGAAGGGGAAAATTGAAAAAGAAACCAAACTGAAATTTAAAGATAATAAAAGTGGGGTTTTGCACCTAAAAGGCCCTGCCGTTACTAGAAAAGATGTGTATCCTAAATAAGTTCAGGCTGTCCAATTCCGGAAATATTTCAATAAAAATTTTTAAAAATAAAACTATTGCATTGCAATGTCTACACTAAGTCTTGGTGAACTATATCCAGTATTCTTTAAAGAGCTTGTCTGTGTTCGCCCGCGGGCCCCCACTCCCCCCGCTCCACCCGTGACTTTACAGCGGTAGATGCTCCTTTAAAATTCTCTACCTAACTACATAAAATTTTCAAATCTCTGATCTAACTAAGTTGTAAGGATCACAGCTAACAGTAGAGCTTTCTCTGTAAAGAAATAGAATAATTTCGCTGAGCTGTTTGGACACAGGCAGAGCGCACGTCCTACTGCTATGAGACGCTGACAGACACTGATCATGAACAGTAAGGGCTGTTCTATGTAAAACGAGGTCATGTGATTTTTCCAGCCAATCGCAACCATACACATCCCAGTCATGACGTCGCACACACATCTCACCCTGCTCTATTCTGTAAGCTGATTTGTTGGCCGCCAAAATGACAGGAAGCGCCGAAAATGGCGCGATATTAATAGATGATGCACAGATTTTAACCTAAATTATCGCATGATCTAAAAAATTCGATCAACATAAAAACTGTGGCGATTTCAACTTTGTCGATAATAATCGCTCAACACTACTTATTATACACACTCATAAATTACTCCATCTAAGATACTACACCCATTAAAGTATTTAAAACAACATTTAGGAAGTTTATTAACTCTAGTAGTTTCACAGAAATTAATGCAAAGTGGGGGTGAAATTTTTAAATTACATTTATTTGCAGATTTTGTTTTTATTCATTATTCACGGAAACCTGGTAGCTTTTACCATGAAAATAAAACTCAATAATGATTCCCCTAATTCTGGCATTTTAAGAAATGTCCCACTTGTGGCCATTATGCGCTTTTTGATTCTATCACAGGCCTCAGAATTGAAGGAGCACCTTCGGGTTTTTAGGGCCTCATTTTATTAGAAAGTTTTTTAGGCATCATTTCAGGTTTGCTAACACCCAAAGGTACTAAAACCTAAACAAATTTTTTTTTTTTTTTAAATTTTTTAAAACCCCTCAGGGAAAATTTACATCTAAACTTTTGTGAGTATTTTGGGGCACCAAAAGTGTTTCCCCAAAATGTTTTTTTAGCTTGGGCAGGGAAAAAAGGGAAAAAAAAAAAACTTTTTTTTTCCTTATTCAAAGCTTTTTTTAAAAAACCTGTCCAAAAAAAAAAGTATAAGCACATCGTACATTCAGAAAATTGAGAAGTAAAAAAAGTTTTATTTTTTATCATAAATTTAAAATTCTTTAAATTCTTACAAAAGTATAAAAGGACAACTTTAAAAAATGCCCGTTTATAGTTAAAATTGGAATATGATATGCAATTAGAGAAGTATATAAAGAAGAAAGAAAAATTTCTCAAGAACCTAAGAGTATACTAACAGAGCACAAAGCCATGAACAATGTTGTCATCAGGCACACCCATGAAAGACTAAAGCCATATACATAATTTTTTAAATTTTTGAGGAGTTGGGGAAAACCCGGGTTTTTGGGGAGAAAATTATTAATAAAAAGTCGGTCAAAATTGGGGCAAAAAAACCTTAGGGGCCGAATGTATGAAGCTCCCCGGGTGGGGGGGGCGCATTTTTCCCGCTGTTTTTCCGGGGGAAACCCCTCCCCCCCTGTTTTTAGTCGGCACTGGGGGGGCTTCCAAAATTTCCTTTGGAAAATTTCCGCTGGCCTCGCCGTGTTTTAAAGGGCAGTGCGGGATTAGGCGCAGTGCGGCCCCGGGGCCCCGGCCTATGATTCCCCGGGGCCCGGGGAGGTGGGTTCCCACCCCATACGGGGGGGGGAAAAAAAGGTCCTTTTTGGCCTCCCCAAAGTGTTTTTTAGGCGCGTGCGGGGGGTGAGGGGGGAAACAGGGGGCGGGCGCGAAGGTTCCCCGGGGGTTGCACTGTACCCCCCCCCAGGGGGGAAAAATTTCCCCCTGGGGCCTCCCCCGGGGTTTTATGGGGCCCCCCGGGGGTTGGGGGACTTAGGCCCCGGGAAGGGACTTGGGACCTTCGGGGGCCCCTGCCCCCCCGGGAAAATTTTCGTTCCGATTTGGGACACGCTGGAAAAACATCCCGAGAAATCATTCCACATGTCGGGTTGGGGAGTATAAAATCAAAATTTCCCCCTTTAAAAAGGGCGTTAAAAACATTCTCGGGTAAAAAAAGTTTGAAACCTTAAAAAAAAAAAAACCCCTTTCCTTTAAAAAACCCAAATAATTTTCCAAATATCTAATTCAAAAATTTTAAGGTTTTTGGGGGAAATTTTGGGGGGGGAAATACAGAAAATTCAAATTCTGAAAGCTATTCCCTCATTGGTGGGCAAAAACCCCCGGCCCCAATCGGGAATAGGAGCGACATTGAACCTTTAAAAAACCTAGGGAAAGAATTTTGGCCCAATAAAATTTTCAAAGGGGGGGGCCCAGTTAAAAAATTACATTTAAAAAATGCAGAAAAAGGGGTTAAATTGGGGCGGGGCTGGGGCACCCGGGGTTGGGGCTTTTCCCAGCCAATCGAATAGGAGGACCAAAGCCCCCTTTTATAGCCTATGGGGAATTTTAAACCAATCAAAATCCAAGGGGGGTTTGGGAAAATTCAAAATACAGTTAAAAAGGCAGAAAAAGAAAAAAAAGAAAAGAGTAAAGGGTTTTAATGCAGCGGGGGGCTTGGCTTTTTTTCCCAACCAATCAGACCCCTAGCTTACTTTTCCCATTGTGGGTCTAGGGAAAGGTGGCCCGGCGACTGCAATCTTTGCTCTCACCCGGGGTGAGGCAGGGGGTTTTAATTCCCTTTAAAAAAATCATTTTTATTTTTTGTGTAAAAAATTTTTCTTGAAAAAGAGCCTAAAACCCCTTCTCATAAACATACATTAAAAAAAATCCCCAAACAACTTTTGTCTCCAGAGGGCCGGGCCCCCAACAAAAAGAATTCCCAATAGGGGAGAATTGCCGGGGAAAATACAGTAATTCAAATTGTTTAAAGTTTCTCATTGGTCGGCATTAAACCAAGCCAATAGTAATAGGAGCCGACTTTGCCCAAATTAAAAACCTGTAAAAAAAACTATTGACCAATCAGAATGGGGCGACAAAGCCCCATTATTTCCTATGGGCCCGTTTTGCCCCAATCAAAAAAAAAAGGGGGCCGGGACATTTTAAATTTTTCAGAAAAAAGGGCAGAAAAGAGCTGATTGGCGGGGAGCTAGGGGGGGGCGGGGCTACCCCAAACCCCAAAATCAGAGGCGAGCTATTTAAATCCCATTGTAGCCCTAGGGAGAAGCGGCGCACAAAAAATTCGGGCTCAGCGCCGTGGGCATGAAGTATTAAAAAAAAAAAATCATTTTGATTAAGTGAAAAAAATTTTACACATAAAGAGCTAAAAAAATTTCTAAAAAAAATCATTTTTTAAAACCCCCAAACCCAACGCGTTTGTCGCCGGACCGGCGTACATGGGGAAAAATTGCAATAGGGGAGAATCCCCGGGAAAACATTTAATTTTAAAATTTTTTAAAGGGCTCTTCTGATTGGTCGGCAAAAACCGCCAACCCAAAAAATAGGAGCGAAAGGGGCCCCCTTTATATCCTATGGGGAAAATTAAACCAATCAAAAATAGGGGAAAAGGGGAAACCCATTTTAAAACCCTTTAGGAAAAAAAATTGACCAATCATATTCCAAGGGGGCCCAGTTCAAAATCATTAAAAAAGGCAGAAACAAGCTGATTGGTTGAGCTGCGGGGGGGTTGGCAATGCCGGGGCCAATAAAGAGCGCGAGTATTTTTTCATAAGCTTTTTTTTGGGAAAAAGAAATTCCGGGGCGAGCTCTATGAGGGGGTTTTTTAAAGTTAAAGGGGGGGGGGGGGGCCGGGGGGGTTTTTTGGGACCAATGGGAGAGGAGCGGATTCCTATGGGTTTTCTAATGAAATTCGAAAAAAACTGTACATGGCCGAAATCAAAATTATAAGACTACAAAGTTGTCCCCTTTTGTATATAAAATTTAAAAATAATATGGGGGTAAAAAAAAAAAAAAATATTAAATTTAAAAAAAACATGTTTTTTTTTTTTATTTTTTCTTTTGCACCCCTTTCTTTGATCCTTGGATAACGGGAAAAAAAAAGAAAAAAAAACATGATTTTTAATTTAATTTAAAATTTTTTTTTTTTGTTACCCCATATTATTAAAATTTTTTTTAAATAACATCGGGACAACTTCTGTAGTCTTATAAATTTTTATTTGGGGGTATTTTACAGTTTTTTTTTCGATTGTTTTGGGAAAACCCCTTTAAAAGCCCTTCCCCCTCGCTCTCCCTTTTGGGCCAAAAAAAAAAAACCCCCCCCTCTTTTAACCTTTTGCCAATCACAGAGCTCCCCGGAATTTTTTTTTCCCATAGAACTTATGGAAAAATAGCTTGCGCTTGATTTGGGTAAACTGGGGCGAGCCCCCCTAACTCAACCCTTCAGGGTCGTTTCTGCCCTTTTTCTGTTTTTTGAAATGTCCCGCCCCTTTGGGAAAAGAATTGGGGAATTTTTTTTTCCATAGGTTATTTAAAGGGCCCTGTCGCTTATTCTGATTGGTAATTCTCCTTCAAAAGGGTTAAATTTGGGGCCCCTGTCGTTTCTAATTTTGGGTTTGGCCCCGGTTTATGCCGCCCAACAGAAGAGCCCCTTTTCCAATTTGGGAATTTTCTGTATTTCCCCGGGGAAATTTTCCCCTATTCCAATTCCCTTTGGGCGGCCGGGGTTTTCCGGCGAAAAAAACCCCCTTTTTTTTTTTTTTTTTTTTTTTGGGGTTTTTAAATGATTTATTTTTCAAAAAGGTTTTTTTGGGTCTTTATTTTGATAAAGTTTTTAAAATTAAAAAAAATGATTTTTTTATTAAAAACTTCATGCCGGTTTCGGGCTAGCGCCGAGATTTAGGTTTCGCCCATTTTTCCATTTGCTTTCAATGGGAGGGAAATAGCTCCCTGCTCCCGATTTTATGGGGATAGCCAAAACCCCCGGCCGCATTAAACCAAACAGTCTTTTTTTTTGCCTTTTTACTGTATTTGGAAACCCCCCCCCCACCCCTTTGGGTTTTGTTTTGGTTTTTCCCCCCCTTAGGCTTTTAATGGGTCTTTTTCGCCCTTTTTCTTTATTGGCCGGGTAGCCAAGCCCCCTTTTTCCCCTAGCTAAACCCCTCAGTCTTCCTGCATTTTTTTCTGTATTTTGAATGTCCCCCCCGTTGTTTTGATTGGTCAATCGTTTTCCAAAAGGTTTTTTTTTGGTTCACTGTCGCTTTCCCAAACTGATTGGGGTTTTTTGCCCCACCCAAAGAGGGAAAAGCTTTCAGGGAAATTTTTAATTTTCTGTTTTCCCGGCAATTTTTCCCAAAATTTTTATTTCTTTATATTTTCGCCCCGGGTTTTAGATTTTTGGGAAAAATGGGTTTTTTTTTTTTTTATTATGTTTTTTTTGAGTTTTTGTTCTTTTTTGACACTGTTTTCCCCCTTTTTTAAAGGGGATTTTTTTTGGAATCATATTTTGCTGCAAAGGGGGTGGAGCGCCAAGTTTTTTTTTGCGATCTTCATCAGCTTCCCTCTGTTCCCATCCTGCCCTTTACTTCGGGGGGCCCGGGCATTTTTGACCCAAAAAAACAGGTCTTTCCCCGTTGGGGGCCGCCCCCCCCCCCCCCCCAGCGCCCGCATTTTCCGCCCCCCGCTTTGGTATGGCTGCGATCGCAATGCCCCCGGAGTTTTCGAGCGGGGCCCGCGTCCCGGCCCCGGATCGCCCACACCCCCCCCCCCCACCCGCGGGCCCATTGCCTTTCCCCTTCCCTGCGGGGCGCCCCCTGGAAATTTTCCCAACGTTTCACCAAAAACCCCCATCCCCGCATTTGACAGGGGGGAATTCGGGCCCCAGAGGCGCTTTGTTAATAACCAAAAAAAAAAAAAAGGCGTAAAACCCGTTTTATACATGTCGCCCCTTTGAGTTTAAATGCTTTTTGCCAGGTAGGGTTTCAGGAGGGCCCTTCAGTGGAATTTGTAAAGGGGCCCCCCGTCCCTTTAAACTGAATTTTATCTTTCCCCCTTTTGTGACTTTTATCTGACCTTTTTTTTTCCATACGGGGGAAAGGGAAAAAAAAATTCCCTTTAAAACCAAACAGATAACGGGGGGGATGGTGGGCTTCCAAAAATTTTTGGAATCAAAATTTCCCTTGGGGTTTTTGATTAACATAAAAAAACCCTAAGATCCCAAAGATTTGGCCCCCCCCCAAGGGTTTGTCTACCTTGAAATGGGGGCCCCTGAATCTCAACTCCCCCAAATCCCCCGATAAGGGGCCCCCCCCCTTTAACCCTTTAGTCAATGTCTGGAAAAAAAAGGGGTGATATATCTGTGAAAATTTTTAAAAGGGGGGGGGGGAGTTAAATAATTTTCAATGGGAGATGACTTTTTTAAGGTGGTCAAAAACTCTATTTCAGATGCCCCAAATTTTACTTTATTCAAGTTATAGAAGTGCCCAATTTTGAAAAAGATTTCAGCCACCTTCCCGAAGGGCCACCCCAAAACTAGCTACCCCCATCCCATGTCGTCAAGGTTGTTTTTGTCATAAAATTTATGGGAAAAACCAGGTTTTAATTCAGGGTTCTCCCGTGGGAGAGGCACCGTTTAAATTTTAAAAAGGGGGATTTTTCCTAGGGGAAATTTTTGTATTAAACCCCCCTGGGGGCCTAAGTTGGCCCCCGGGCCCGTCTGTTTTGGGGAAACTGGTTCGAGCAAATATGTTTGGGCCTTTTAAAAGCAGCCCCCGTATCATATGATAAAAGTGTAGTGCTAAGGGAAGTATACTGTTAAAATTTAAAGTAAAAATAGTTTTCCCCTTTAATTTCAGGGATCCCCAACCGCCCCGGGCCCCGGACCGGGGGACCGGGGGGCCCCAAGCACATCCCCTCCGTTCCGGTGGGGCCCCGGGGTTTAAAGTTGGGGTACCCCCGGGGCCCCGGGACTTTAGTCCGGGCGGCCCGGGATCGCTTATGCGGCCCTTTGTAAATTTCCAAACCATGCAGGGGGTTTTTAAAAAAAGCCTGCGCGCGTTTTCGCGGGAGGCTGCATAGAGAAAAAACAGGGACGATAAAAGAGCCCTCCCTGTTACCCCATCTTGTAGTTCTTTTCCTGGGGCCCTTAAACTACAGGCAGCGGCAGGGGGGGGATGATTTCAGAGGGTGGGTTCACAACCCCCCCGCGCCCCCCCCGGGTTTTCGTCGCATGATGGGTCCTGGAGGCAGAAAGTAAGGTTTCCCGGGGGCCGGGGGAAAAGGAGGGTAACCTTTTTTTTTTTCTTTTTTTTTTCATTTTCAAACCCGGATGCTTAAAAGGGGGGGCCCCCCCATCAAATTTTTTACCCAAAATTCAGGGGGGGGCCATGATTATTAACCCGGGGGGGGTTTTATTTTTTTACTACAGGGGGGTTATGATTATTATTTTTTTCAGGGGGGGGCTATGATTATTATAACTACCGGGGGCCCTTTTAAATTTTTTCTTTCGGTTGGGACTATGATTTTTATAACTTTTCAGGGGGGGCAATTTATTATAACTACCCGGGGGGGGCATAATTTTAAAATAAGGGGGGGGGTATAATTTTTTTATTATTACTACAGGGGGGGGAATTTTAAATTTTTCTTTACTACAGGGGGTATATATATATTTATAAAAAAAACAGAAAAAGGGGTTTCCCTATGTATATTTTTTACATGTATTTAATTTCTGACCCCCGAGTGATAATTTTAGTCTTAAATTTTTTAAATACTGGTTTCCCCCCTACTACACCCCTAAATGACACAGCATAGACTTAGTGGGTTTTTTTCCTGTGTGTGTGATATTAAACCTCCAACCCCCTAATAACTCCGCCCCCAAATAACCACGCCCCCACCGGGCCGTGGAAAAATTGGCGTGCATTAAACCGGTCCCCGGGGAAAAAAAGGTTGGGGACCGCTGCCTTAATGGGATTAAAAAAAAAAGTAAAAAACATAGAGAAGTGTGAGAAATGTGTGTATATATATATGTGTGTTTATATATATATATATATATATAATTATATATATATAAATATATATTACAAATATATAATATATATAAATATATAATTACACACATATATATACATTAAGGGATAGCTATTTTTACTATATATACCCACACAGTGGGGGAAAAAAGTATTTAGTCAGCCATCATTGTGTAAGTTCTCCCACTTAAAAAGATGAGAGAGGCCTGTAATTGTAATTGACATCATAGGTAGACCTCAACTATGAGAGACAAAATGAGAAAACAAATCCCAAAAATTACATTGTCTGATTTGGAAAGAATTTATTTGCAAATTATGGTGGAAAATAAGTATTTGGTCAATAACAAAAGTTCATCTCAATACTTTGTTATATATCTTTTGTTGACAATGAAAGAGGTCAATCATTTTCTGTAAGTCTTCACAAGGTTGGCACACACTGTTGCTGGTATGCTGGCTCATTGCTCCATGCAGATCTTCTCTAGAGCAGTGATGTTTTGGGGCTATTGCTGGGCAACATGGACTTTCAACTCCCTCAAAGATTTTCTATGGGGTTGAGATCTGGGGACTGGCTAGGACACTCCAGGACCTTGAAATGCTTCTTACGAGGCCACTCCTTCGTTGCCCTGGCGGTGTGCTTGGGGTCATTGTCATGCTGAAAGACCCAGCCACGTTTCATCTTCAATGCCTTTGCTGATGGAAGGAGGTTTGCACTCAAAATCTCACGCTACATGGCCCCATACATTCTTTCATGTACACAGATCAGTCTTCCTGGTCCCTTTGCAGAGAAACAGCCCCAAAGCATGATGTTGCCACCCTCATGCTTCACAGTAGGTATGGTGTTCTTTGGCTGCAACTCAGAATTCTCTCTCTTCCAAACACGATGAGTTGTGTTTCTACCAAACAGTTCTACTTTGGTTTCATCTGACCATATGACATTCTCCCTATACTCTTCTGGATCATCCAAATGCTCTCTAGCAAACTTCAGACGGGCATGGACATGTACTGGTTTAAGCAAGGGGACACGCCTGGCACTGCAGGATCTGCGTTCCTTGCGCCGTAGTGTGTTACTGATGGTAGCATTTGTTAAGTTAGTCTCAGCTCTCTGAAGGTCATTCACTAAGTCCCCCGTATGGTTCTGGGATTTTTGCTCACCGTTCTTATGATCCTTTTGACCCCACGGGTTGAGATCTTGCGTGGAGCCCCAGATGGGGGGAGATTATCAGTGGTCATGTATGTCTTCCGTTTTTGCTCCCACAGTTGATTTCTTCTCACCAAGCTGCTTGCCTATTGCAGATTCAGTCTTCCCAGCCTGGTGCAGGGCTACAATTTTGTTTCTGGTGTCCTTCGACAGCTCTTTGGTCTTCACCATAGTGGAGTTTGGAGTGTGACTGTTTGAGGTTGTGGACAGGTGTCTTTTATACTGATAACAAGTTCAAACAGGTGCCATTACTACAGATAATGAGTGGAGGACAGAGGAGCCTCTTAAAGAAGAAGCTAAAGGTATGTGAAATCTTGCTTGTTTGTAGGTGACCAAATACTTATTTTCCACCATAATTTGCAAATAAATTCTTTTCAAATCAGACAATGTGATTTTCTGGATTTGTTTTCTCATTTTGTCTCTCATAGTTGAGGTCGACCTATGATGTCAATTACAGGCCTCTCTCATCTTTTTAAGTGGGAGAACTTGCACAATTGGTGGCTGACTGAATATCATTTTTCCCCACTGTGTATGTGTATATATATATATATATATATATATATATAAATATATATAATATATATAAATATATATATATATATTAAATGTAAAATGTGCATACATTGCACATAAGAAAAAAACCTACACATATTCGGCACCCACATGACCATCGTAATCTGTAGAATTAACAGGTTATTTAATGTGAAATTATGTAGTAGTTTATATGCATAATTGAGCTACACCCCCACAAAAGCACATCTTATCCAGAATAAAACAGGTCCTCATTCAACTGTGTCATTGAAAAAAATAGAGTTAGGAGTATTGAAATGCAGTGAGATAAAAACTGAAAAATGTGGGGGGCGTGGCCTGGACGAGTATGGAGTAAGACGCTAGTCAGAGGAGCTCCGAGGGACCCGTCTCTAAAACGGCACCACTAAACCCCTTTCTACTGCCACCAGCACCAAATTACACGTGGAAGATTCCACTGACCTTCCTGCAGCCTCTGGGGAACGGCCCGACTCCTGGATCGTCCGCACGGACCGGCACTCCGCCATCGTTCCCGGCTCCTGCTCTGCAGATCTTGGCGCTCCCGCCTTCATCTCGGTCCTGCTTCCCCGCAAGACAGCACGACCCGGCAGCGTTTCACAGCGGCACACAAGCAGCACAGGGCGATCATCCCTCCTGCCTACTCTGGTCCCAGCATTAAGACCGCAAAACCAGCTGATCCTTCATCTGTGGCTCCGCTGTGCAGCGGGACCGCGGCTGCCGACTGAAGACCGGCGCATCTCAAATACAGATAAGTACCTCCTTGCCTACATTCAGGGATTCTCTGATACTGGGGCTGTGATTTAAAACACCCGGCCTGAAACCGGGCTCGGCAATCCCCCTTGCTCCCCCGTGGGTACCATCTGGAGCTCCACAACAGCAAACACGTGGCCTCCGCCATCTTACCTTGTCCCCTGCCAGGACGCGCTCATTTGTGTATCGGGACCCGGGAAGTCTCAGCCCCAGGCGGTTGCATCTGCTACGGACATAAAGGAGTGCTCTTCACACAAAAGCCTTGTGCTATACTCAGCCTGCCCTGAAACAGGGCTCTGCGGGGCCCTTGCATCCCCACTCACACCATCCTGTACCCAGCAGCAGTGCGCACGTGGCTGCAGCCATCTTAGTCACCTCCTGTTATTCTGCTCATAACGGACCTCTGGGTCTTAGGGGGTGTCAACTCCAACTCTGGCATAATAGAGGACTGCACACAAATTAACCTGTGACACAGGATACTCAGCCAGACACCGATCCCCCTGCGCTTCTCTGAGTTCTGTCTGCACCCCGCGGGGATGTACATGTGGCTGCATCCATCTTGCCAATCCTCTATGGATATACACACAGTCTGCTCTTAAAAGTTCAAAAGCTCAAATATCTCACGGAGTAGCCTTTAAAGTGGTCACAAAAGGGCTTATTCATCTCCCCCTTGCTCCAAGTACACCTGCTGTGCCCTAATTGGCAATCCTAGCAACCTACCACCCCTTCCTTCGTCATCTCCTTAGGGGTTCTGCCCGTGGATAGTTCCGTCCTAACCCAAGGACTCTGAGCCCCTACGAACCTATCCACACTCAAGTATATACTTGCCCCCTCTTTCAAAAAAAAAACCCTGCATTTATTTTACTTGTTCATTTTTGGGCCTCACCCCATTCTGACACACAGTCCTCACAAGATCAGATCTCCGCACCTTGGATAATTCTGTCGGTTCCAGTCGAATGGGTGGCACTGGTAGAAGAAAACCTAAGGCTAAACCAACTAAACTAACAGAGTTTTTCTCCCAATCCACCTCACAGCCACCCTCCACAGAAAAACGGATGGCCCTTTCTCCCCCCACCACAAGGTCTCCACCTTCTAACTCGGCAGATATGGACTCTCAATACTCTACCAGCCAACTCTCCCCTGTGGAGACAACACTCCAACGCCTATTCTCCTCCTTCAGAGAGGATCTCCAATCCGACTTTAAAAGCATGATGGACGACTTCCGTACAGATATACAAGCTCTCATTTCCAAGACTGATCACCTAGAAAGCAAAATGTCGGAGTTCACAAACTCACACAATCTACTTATTGACGCAAACTCTGCGTTAGAAGAAGAGGTTCAGAGGCTCTCTTCTAAATTACTCGACCAAGAAGACCGCTCACGTAGGGAAAATTTTCGCATCAGAGGGGTTCCAGAATCGATCACCCAAGACCTTCTTCAACCTTTCCTCACTGACCTGATGGCTCTAGTGCTTCCCAATGCATCACAAATCGACCTAACAATAGACCGAATTCACCGTCTTCCGAAACCGCGACACCTGCATTCCTCCGTCCCAAGGGATGTAATAGCAAAAATTAATTTTTTTCGCACAAAAGAAGACTTTCTAAAAGCCCTGAGGAAAAAAAACATCTCTGGAGGACCGCTACAACGACATTGCCATCTTCCCGGACTTGTCGGCCGGCACGATGCTGAAAAGGAGAGAATTTGCTCAATATACCAAAATCCTACGTGATCACGGAATCAACTATCACTGGGGGCTTCCCGGTGAAACTGATTGTTACAAAAGATAATTCCACAACGGTGTTCCATAACCCTTCTATGGTAAAAGATGCCCTTATTGCTTGGAACCTTCTTCATTCCCAATCCGGGACTCCACTGAAGAACATTCTCCTCGGAGGACTGGTGGTCAGCAGCTGCCTCAGTTTCTAGGCATTCCAATTGCATTAACCATGTAGAATTAACCCGGAAATTACATTTCCGATGGTACCTAACCCCTTCCCGTACAGCACACATGTTCCCAGGCTCATCTAAAATGTGCTGGAGGGGATGTGGCTCGGTTGGCTCCCTAATACATATGTGGTGGTCTTGCCCTTTAGCCCAGAACCTCTGGAGAGAAACGGAACAGCTTATTCAGAACTTATTCCACTCTAATTTTACTCTTTCCAAAGAACTAGCCCTACTAGATATTAACATGGGTGACTTACCGTACACCCACCAAACGGTGATCCAACACATACTTATAGCGACCCGGCTCACCATAGCGAGACATAGGAAATCTACTTCTTTATAAAACGTCAACGAACTCATTAATAGAATCAACTCCCAGTACCACAGTGAAATATGTTTAGTCACCCCCCTACAATTAGTGGTTAAGAGGAAGGCCAGATGGAAGATTTGGTCGGACTCGCCATTCGCTATATAGTCTCTTAACATGCTATTGCAGAATATCTCCGCCTTCGGACGTTTTAACGGGGAACCTAGTACCACCCGGTGGCTTAAGGATGGCTAAAGATTATTATTACTCTATTATCGCATGTCTTTGTCATTTAACGTAACCTATGTATTAGGATCTGGATTGTACATGGCATATTTTTATGTTAATTCTTATTCTTTCTGTTTTCTTATTTTGTACATGTTGACTCTCGAGTCAGAGTTTGTACTTTTTGACTGTTTATATAAATTCATGAATAAAAATTCAATGATTAAAAAAAGACATAAAAGTGAAAAATATAGTTGGTCATTAAGACCATTTCAGGCTTGGTGCTTAAAGGGTTAAACCCAAATTGGGTCATATACATTAGGAATTCTCATACATTAGCCCCCATCCCCCCCCCATTTTTTTTAAAAAATAATTTTTATTTTTATTTTTAAAATACAAAGTTAAAAAAATGTAAACAAAGCTTAGCAAAGCATGTGTAAGATAAGGATACACATGAATGAATGGTTATAACATCACTGAAATTAAACTGGACTGGGACCCTAATCATTCTCAAGCCATAAAACAAAATCCAAAAATGAAAACAAAAATGAAACCAAAAACAAATACAAAATGGTACTTTAGATATATTAAGAAAAAATTTTTTTCTTAAGGACTGGAGTTTCAAGATACATCGAGCTACAGAGGCTCAGGTATGATATTATGCCACAAGATCAATTCTAGAAAATCATCCCTTTGGACATAAGAAAAATGCAAATTATAATTGGAAAGTATATCCACTGAGGGGCTGGGCTTTAGATGCTACCAGATGGAGATGTATTAATTATAAGAAGATGAATTATTAACTTCTAGATGGCCCAGCTGGCCTGTCAGATGGGAGAAAAGATACCAAGAGGTATATAAGAAAGGTTTCATAACTTCCTTAAAGGGGTTTTCTCGCTACAAAGATCTTATGTGTAATGATGGGGACAGTAAAAATAAGCACTTTTGAAATTGGTTTGCATTACCTAAATCATTTAATATAGCAGCTATGAGCTAATCTGTGTATGTCTAGAGCTAAATTAGCAGGTTGCGATGGGGCCGTGCCCCGTTGCTGTGATTGGCTGCCTGATAATTAGTTCAGCCATGTTGGGACATGCCCCCTGGTTGGGACACCTACCCTGTGCTGTGATTGGCTGTCTGCATTCTCTGTGTTTACTCCCCTTTTAGCTGTGGAAAATGAAAGTGAAACAGATTTCTATGTCTCTGTGTAATTAATGCTGTCTAAGCTCCTCTATGCTCCTCTCCCAGTGATAGCTCTATGTGAAGGAGTCTCCAGCTTTTAGATTCTCTCTCTCTTCCACACAACACCACCTTATATAGTCTGCTCCCCCATTAGTTTCATCATTTCAGGCTGTATGTGTAACCATACTTGCCAACTTTTGCAAGTGGGCATCAGGGAGATCCAAAGGTGCGGCATGCATGGCGTGCCACCCTAAAAATTTGCATGACCATGCTGTCTCATTGTTGAGCCACACCCCCCTTTGCAAAAAGTCACATCTCTCACCTAACTGTGTAACGGCTCTAGAAGAAGAGTACAGAGCACAGCTTACAATCTCATTGGGGAACATAAGACCATCCCCCTGGAGATTGTGCCGAGGTTGATGTCTGTACCCCCCAGAATTATATTGTGCAGGTTGAACTCCATACTTTGCACCCCCAGAAGATCAGTCACAAGAATGATCTGCAGGGAATGCAGGAGATGGAGTTTAGTACTGTCATGTTTATACAAGTTTCTCCTTTGGACTATGTTGGATTCATTGGATTAGGTCAAACCAACGTTGGATTGATTTCTTTAATAAAATTGTGAAAGAGGGTTGCAGTTGGTCAGTGTTTATTTAAATAAAAGTTTTTTGTACAGTTTGTGTCTGTTTTTTTTCCATTTAATTCCAGTGTTAGTAATAGAGTATATGACAGACACTTCTCCAATACTATCGCTTGCCAGAAGTAGTTCTTGGCTCCCCAAGGCTGACACTAACCCTGTGTCACTATTACCCCAGTATCTAAAACACCAAGTGTACTGGAAAGAACCAGACAACAGTCAGGAGCAGACCCTGTATTGTGATGGTCTGCCTCTGGAGCGGCTATGGGCTGGTATTTTTAGAGTGGGAAAGGACCAGTGTTAATGAACCTTCCCATTTAAATGCATCAGGCTGCAGCTGTCTGTTTTACATTGGCTGGTTATGGAAAATGTAGGGACCCCACTTTATTTTTTTCAAAAATCATTTATTTATTGAGAATCCAAAAGTGGGCAACTCCTGTAATCATTACAGTGGATGCCCAGATTTAAATTCCCATTTTTCATAACCAGCCAAGGTAAAACTGACAGCTGCAGCCCGATACTATCAGAATGGGAAGAACCATTGATACTGGTCCCTTCCCATTCTAAAAATACCAGTCTGCAGCTGTTCCAGAAGCGGACCATCACATTAGGGGATATGCTTCTAAGGGTTACCAGCTCTTCGGTAATAGTGTCACAGGGTTAGCCTTGGGCAACAAGAAAGACCATTGGCTGACATCAAACCCAAGCGATAGTAATGAAGAGGCATCTACACCTCCACTACTATCACTGGAATTATATGGAAGAAAAAAAACACACAAATTTCACAAAAAAACTTTTATTTAAATAAACACTCCCTGACATCAGCCCTTTTTAACCATTTTATTTTGAATAAAATAGCTCCAAGGTTGATCTGACTTAGTCCACCGAATCCCACGTAGTCCAATTGGGAACCTGTAAATAAATAAACATTACATACATACATACATATAGGCTAGATAACCTATTCAGCATCCAGGAAAGCTGGGCGACAACCATTGCCCATAGGTACCATCCAGCTTTCCATGATAGGAATACTGGGTGCCAACTTTGGGGGATGGAGTGTCACCCAGCTTTCCTGGATGCTGAATAGGCATAGGCAATCACCAGAATCAGTCCCCTGCGGCCTGTCTTCTGCCCCCTGCACCTGCCAAAGACAGACCGCAGGGGGCAGGAGACAGGACCAAGGACAGGAGACAAGGGGGCAACTCCTGCTCCCTGCAGTCTGTATCCAGCCCCCTGCAGCCGCTGGAGATTGACCGCAGTGGGCAGGACATAGGGAGCAGAGGACAACTTCTTCCCCGTTTGGCCTGTCTCCTGCCCCTGAGACTGCCAGAGACAGACTGCAGAGGGCAGGAGACAGGAGCAAGGGGCAGAAGACAAGTGGGCAACTCCTACCCCATTACACACTCAAACATGCACACACTCCTCCCTTATACATTCAAACACACGCACTCAGCCACCATCGTTCTTTCTCGCCTTCCAAGAGCCATATTATTTTTCTACCTACCTAGACATATGATGGCTTTTATTTTGCAGGACAAGATGCACTTTCTAATGGTGTTATTTACCGTACTATAGAAAATACTGGGAAACTGCAAAAAAATTCCAAATGGGACAAAATGTGAAAAAAAGTACTTGTGCCATGTTTGGGGGGGTTTAGGGCATTCACTCTCCAGTATAAATGATGTGTTCTTTGTATTCTGCTGGTTGATACGCATCCGCCAACATCAAACATGTAGGTTTTTCATTATGTTTTGGTACCGTAAAAAAAATTCAAACATTTTCAATTTTTGAAATTTGAACCACAATGCCATTTACTATGACCAATAACCTTTTTGTACTAACACCTACGGATTTGAGTGTAGGGCATTTTTGTGGGCTGAAGTGTACTTTTTATTGCTGAGGGACAGACATGTTTGTGGGGAGGAGAAGTAGCAAAGTGGTTATTGTTGGTTATAGACAATCCTGAAGAGATGGGTTTTCAGGTTGCTTTTGAGGTTAGTGAGAGTGGAGGAGAGTCTGATGTTTTGGGGCAGTGAGTTCCAGAGTATGGGGGAAGCACGGGAGAAGTCTTGGAGAAGGTTATGTGAAGAGCTGATAAGAGGAGAGAAGAGAAGAAGGTCCTGTGAGGAGCGGAGATTGTGTGAGGGGATGTATCTAGAGATTAAGGCAGAGCTGTATGGAGGGGACAGGTTATGGAGAGCTTTGTAGGTCATGATTAGTAACTTGAACTGGATTCGCTAGGCAATGGGAAGCCAGTGAAGGGATTGGCAGAGGGGAGAGGCAGAGGAGTAGCGAGGAGAGAGGTGAAACAGACAGATGGCCGAGTTAAGGATGGATTGGAGGGGAGCGAGGGTGCTAGATGGGAGGCCACAGAGAAGGATGTTGCAATAATATAGTCGTGAGATGACAAGGGCGTGGACAAGCATTTTTGTGCTTTCAGAAATAAGGAATGAGCGGATACGGGAGATATTTTTCAGGTGGAGGCGGCAGCAGAGGTGAGGGTTTGGATGTGCAGTTTGAAGGACAGATTGGAGTCAAAGGTTATCCCAAGGCAGCGGACTTGTAGAGCTGGTGAGAGAGTGTAGCCATTGACTGTGATAAAGAGTTCAGGTGAAGGGATATAGTGGGATTGTGGGAAGATGAATAATTCAGTTTTCTCCACGTTTAGTTTCAGGAGATAGGAGGAGAAGAAGGAGGATATGGATGAAAGACAGTCTGTTATCCGGGAGAGCAGAGAGGTAACATCTGGGCCAGAGATGTAGAGTTGGGTATCGTCGGCATACAGGTTGAATTGAAAGCCATGTGATGCTATTAGCTGACCCAGACCAAGAGTGTACATAGAAAAGAGTAATGGGCCCTGGGGAACACCAACGGAGAGCGGGCTAGAGGAGGAGGTGGTCGAAGAGTGAGAGATGCTGAATGTTCTATCAGTGAGGTTAGAGGAGTTCCAGGAAAGGGCCAAGTCCGTGATGCTGAGGGAGGAGAGGAGTGGTCGACAGTGTCAAAGGTGGTGGACAGGTTTAGGACTTGAAGCACAGAGTAGTGCCGTGAGGCTTTGGCAGTTACTAGATTGTTGGTTACTTTGCTCAGAGTGGTTTCGGTAGAGTAGTGGGGTCGGAAGCCTGATTACAGCGGATCAAGGAGACAGTTGGTGGAGAGATGAGAGGACAGTTGAAAATAGACAGTCTAGAGGTGAATGGAAGCAGTGAGATAGGGCGATAGTTGGACAGACAGGAGGTGTCAAGAGATGGTTTCTTAAGGATAGGTGTGTTGGCCGCATGTTTAAAGGAGGAAGGAAATGTGCCAGAGGTTAATGATAGGTTGAAGAGATGGGTGAGGGCTGGGATGATATCAGCACTAAGGTCAGGGATGAAGTGAGATGGCAGTAGGTCAAGATTACAAGTAGTGAGGTTGGATTTGGACAGTAGAGAGGACAGCTTGTCATGAGTGACAGTAGCGAAGCAAATTGGGGGGAATGGTGATGAGAATCACAGAAAACTAAACCAAATCCACTCTAATATATAACTTTTAATACTATCAGATTTAAAAATACAAATATCCGTTAATTATATCTTTAGACCTCCTGCTACCCAAGCTGGAGAAAAAGAAAGATGTATACTCAATATCCTGAAAGGCAAACACTTATCAAATGACCACCACACTATGAAAAATAGGTAAACCTGATCAGGTATATTCTATCCCTTACTATAACCCTATCAGACAATGGGACATGCCCCAAAAAGAGCAGCCCCAAACTCAGGAAGGCTTTCCATATAAAGCCCTTACATATATACAACAAGAATAGTGGTCAAAAGAAAGCCTATTCAAAAAAACACCTCTACAAATGGCTGTGCTTCGTAAATAATGCAATGTATACAATAAATGCAGATATTAATAAGGCAGTTATAATACTATACTAATAGAATGTCACATCCCTTGCAAATATTGAAACAGTACTTATTACTATCCCTTGTAGAAAGAAGTCTCATCCCAACGCATTTCCCCCCCAGAATAAATAGAGGGTTCCTCATGGGGATCAAAGGAAAGAGCTAGGCTCCATGATGCAGAGCGTTCCACCAGCTGATAGCTGTTAGGCTAACAAGACTTCACTACCCTATCAGCTGGTGGAACACTCTGCATCATGGAGCCTAGCTCTTTTCTTTGATCCCTGAGGAACCCTCTATTTATCCTGGGGGGAAACGTGTCGGGAATGAGACTTCTTTTCACAAGGGAAGTAATAAGTACTGTTTTCAATATTTGCAAGGATGTGACTTCTATATAAGGATAGTAATAACTGCCTTATTAATATCTGCATTTATTGTATACATGCATTATTTACGAAGCACAGCCATTTGCAGAGGTGTTTTTTTGAATAGGCTTTCTTTTGACCACTATTCTTGTTGTATATATGTAAGGGCTTTTTAGGGAAAGCCTTCCTGAGTTTGGGGCCGCTCGTTTTGGGGCGATGTCCCCTTGTCTGATAGGGTTATAGTAAGGGATAGAAAAAATACCTGATCAGGTTTTCCTATTTTTCATATGTGGTGGGCATTTGATAAGTGTTTTGCCTTTCAGGATATTGAGTATACATCTTTTTTTTCCTCCAGCTTTGGGTAGTAGGAGGGCAAAGATATAATTACCGGATATTTGTATTTTTAAATCTGATAGTATTATAAGTTAGATTTTAGAGTGGATTTGGTTTAGTTTTCTGTGATTCTTTTGTTTTTTCACAAATTCCCAACATAGATTTTTTCTTTCTGTGAGTAATTGGGAATGGTGATGAGCAGGTGGGCTGGGGGGAGAGTGCAAGAATAGAGGTAGGTGGAAGAGACTGTGGGGTGAAGCTTTGTCTGATGATATTGATTTTATTTAGGAAGTGAGTGGAGAAATCATCTGCTGAGAGGAGAGGTGCCTTTCAGGAGCCATAACTTTTTCATTTTTCCATCTACATATATGTAGGAGACGTAGGAGGGCTTGTGCAACAGGAATCTGGTTTTATATTATATTTGGCTCAAGATGTGGATGTTACGTCATTTGGCATTAACTACCCCTGCCCATTATATAATAGTAAATTCATAATAAAACATCCCGAAAGGCTATTAACCACTGTTTTAAACTATTTTTCACCCAAAAATTTTTTACATTTTTTTCTCTTTTTCTTTGCTTCCCAACACTCTACTCCTTCCTCTTCCCATCTGTCTCAGTCCTCAACCCGACATGTTTGCACGCCCTACCTCTCCCCTGGTTCTATCTGATTTAAAGGGCCATCGCGCCATCCAGCTTTCCCAGGAATCAATGACTGGTTGCCTGAGACTTTATTAGGGAGCTTCACAATTTCCTCCTTTCATTTTTTGGTGTTTTTAAAAGTTTCCAGAACCATGTTTGTTTGGTCTTAAGATGTTTGTAAGAGAATCACCTCTACGGCAAATTAAAAGAAAAAAGTCCCGTTCAAGCAACCAAGCCCCCGCCCCTTTTTAGGGTTTGGGCGGGAAACAAATGAGGTTCCCAAAAAAAATCCAAAAGTTGTTAGCATTCCTTCAATGGCCCCATCCTGTGGGGCAAAGGTTCTTGGGGTTTGCTATTATCACCAGTTTATTCCACATTTTTCCACACTGGTGGTGCAAATTTTGGGCCTTTTACCAAAATGAGCCAAAAACTTCAAAACCCCTGGGGGGACCAATTGGGGAGGATGACTTTTTCCCGTCTAAAAACTGCCTTTTCCCTTTTCTTGATTTTTTCCAAAAAAATCCGTCCCTTTAAATTTAAACCGAAAAAACCTTTCTTCTTGGAAAGGCTGCTTCGTTCCCCTAGGGGGCCGGAAACAGTTCTCTCCCAAAACTACCAAGGGGAAAAACTGCTTCCCCCTTCGGTTCCTTTCTAAAAACCCTTTTTCCCCCCGGGTGAGAAAGAATTGTGTCCCCTAGGCACGCAGGTTTTTTGGCCATTAAATTGAAAATTGGAGGAATGGCGCACTGAGGGCATTCCCCATCGGAAAAACCATCTAAAACAAACCGCGGAAAGCAAAAAACTCTCCAGTCAAAATAGGGCCCTTTAATTCTCCCACTTTTATGTTTTTGTTGCATTTTAGACCCAGAAAGAAGAATGTGAAAGCTGACATTATCTCACACTCCTCAGACATCTCCAGTAAAGCCTTTGCACTGCAAGAAAAAAAAATTTTATTGAAACCCCAATGGGTTTTCTTTCCCTTTGCCCAAATTCACTTTCCAAATTCCTTTTGGGTCCTAATTTCCCAATCTTACTAGTGGCCAAAAGTCCCTAAAAGTCAAAGGGCTTTGTTTTTTTCCCCACCACTTGTGCTTATATCCATGTTCATCCCTTAGGAATTTCCCCTGGCCTCCTGCTTCCCCCTAGCGCCCCCAAGAAGACCTGGCCTCACATTGCCATGGATGGTTAAATTTCCGATCTACTTATTTTTCCCTTTTCCCAGTACTGGCATTTGGGTTTTTTATTGATGGGAACCCCGAAAAAGAGCGGTGTAGAGGTGCGTGCCAGAGCATAACTCCTGGGCTGCCGTACAGGGGTTATAGGGGGTACTCCTGTAAGGGGCCCGTTGGAAAATTTAAAGGGGGGCCCCCGAAAAAAGGGCCCCCTTATTTCCCTTACAGCCCCCGTTGCTGTGGGGGGCCCCCCCTGCTCTCCCCTAGGCCCCCCTTTTCACCGTTTGGGGTCCCCCACCTGCCCCCTAGGCCAGCCCCCGTCCCCCTGTTTGGGGGCCCCCCCCCCTGCTTTTTTCCTAGGCTAGCTCGTCCAAACCTTTTGGGGGCCCCCCCCGCAGTGGGTTTTTAAGGGGCCCCCTTCCTCCATCCAGCTATGTGTGTGTGTGGGGCTCCCCCTAGCCACAGACAGCTAGAAGGGGAGAAGCCCCCCCCCCCTCACAAAGGGTATCTACCCACTACCTAGCCAAACCCCGGGGACTGGCTAAAACCCAACCAAAACCTCCCCTGGCTACCCACTTGTTTTCCCAACGGCAAAACCCCCACCTACTGGGGGACTTTTCCCTTTTTGGCACCCACCTACCTAGGGTTAACCTTAAACCCCCCAAAAATCCGGCACCACCGACGTGGGGTCCCACTACCACCTACCTACCTAAATTTTAAGGAGCAAAAAACCTAACTACCATTTGGGCCAATATGGTGAGGAATTTTTTACATTTGTAAGGGGGGGCCACAAGTAAAAAGGTGATAAAAAAAAATTTTAACCATCTCAGGTGTTTATGTTATGAATTCTGCAGGGAAGGGTCGTGGGCCGGGGGAAAAATCTTTATTTGGGGCTGGGGCGAACGGAGGAAGAAAAAAGGAATGTGAACGACCATCAAACAAAAAACCCCCCCAAATGTGATTTACTAAATGTAACTGGGAACTGTGGGCCCCTTGGGAAAACTACCCCTTATTGGGGCACCCCGGGATGGGGGGGTAATAATTTTTCTTATTGTAATGAATTATATTCAGTGACCCAAAAGATGGTATTTTTTTCAGCATCTTTTTTTTTTTGGGGATACGTGGTGATATGTAAGATATTATTAAAATCTTTGTTTATTTGCTGTTTGGGGAAATTTGGGCTTTGGGAACTGGGGTTGATCAGTAACACATGTGGGGATCATCTGGGGATGTTTCTGGCCCTTTTTTTTACTAACCCACAAAAATAAAGGGCAAACTTAAAATTTTTAAAAAACAAAGAGATAAATCCCCAAAAACCCAAAGGCGCCGGCTTTTTTTTTCCCGGGGGGGGGCGATAGGGTTGCTGGGGGCGGGGGGATAGGGTTTTCCCGGGGCCGGGGTTTAAAAAGGGGGGGCCCCGGCACTTAAGGGTGTAAAGGGGGGGCCGAAATTTTCTTTGGCCGGGGCCCCGCAAAAAAACCCCAACCCCTCCCTTTACCTGGTTGGAACAATCCTGGATTCCAGAGGCTGTCCCACAGTCGTGGGTGGCCAGAGGTAAAGTCCATGGGAAACCAGGGCGGGCCCCATTTTTTTTAAATTTTTTTCACAAACCTTCGAAAAAGGGGGGAGGGGAAACCCATTTCATTTTTTTTTTATTATTTGTTTTCCTAAAGTGAATGACAAGAAAAAAAATATGGAGTCCCATCCTTTATTCATAACCAGCCAAAGTAAAACCAGCAGCTGCAGGCTGATACTATCAGGATGGAAAAGTCCATGGACATTGGTCCCTTCCTACCCTTGAAATACCAGCCTGCATCCACCCCACAAGCAAACCATCACTTTAAATGGTTCGTTTCGGACAGTAACCCGCCTCTGCCCATCACTCTGTTGTGTTGGATATTGGGGTAATATTGGGGGGTTAGTGGTAGCCTTGGGTGACAAGATATATGGCTGGCTGACGCCAAATCCCATGACAGTTATGGAGAGTTGTCTATCAGACACCTTCATTTTCATCACTGGAAAAAAACGGAAAGAAAAAATCACACACAACATTAAAAAAACACTATATTTAAATAAAAACTCCCCGACACCTTCATTTGTCAGGGTCATCTTAACAGCATTATGGGCTCCTGCGCAGAGATGTGTGCTGGGCCCCCCAACCAACAGAACCACTCACAGGAATAAATGTATACTTCATCAATAATAAACTTAAAACCTACAACACCAGCATTAGAGACCACATAGAGGTCAGACACCAGCTAAGGTCACCATCACATAACAGTGACTACAGCACTGATCCAACACAGAAGAAAAATAACCCCTGACATCCAAGGACTTAGGAGACACAGTGGCGCAGGAGGCGTGATCTCTCCTCCTGCGGCGCTTAAAGACGCAGAGGGTCAGGGCCTCCTGCACACAGACATGCTGCTCGGACCTACCGCATGGGCTGTTAAACCACTTGGCAGTGTAGGCGGCTGCTTGGACCTGCCGCATGGGCTCAGTTACACCACCAGTGCAGGGTAGGTGGATGCCCAGGATGGCCCCCTGTGCTCATGGGATCCTCGGCAATTGCTTACCTTGCCAAATGGAAAAAGACGGCCCTGTCCCTTGTTCACCATTTATTAAAGAAAATGGATTTAACGCTGGTGCAACGTAAGCCAACAAATCTGTTGTAGCCCAAAAGGAAAATATGTAGAGAAACAGAAACGCTACAAAAAAAACATGACCGTTCTGAACTCTATCTTTTGCACCTTCTGAAGACTTTGTGGTTGATCTTATCCGGGTGCAGGGGATCAAGTTCAACCCACACCTATCACCTTAATACTCCCCCTTACCTCCACCTATCACCAAATAGGGAGTTCATACAGAGGTGGGAAAAAGGTATATAAGTGCTGAAAAAGTGAAGATTCTAAAATTTTTGTGGGTAAACGGAGAAGT
Organism: Phyllomedusa bahiana; assembly: GCA_025379985.1. Classification (NCBI taxonomy): domain Eukaryota; kingdom Metazoa; phylum Chordata; class Amphibia; order Anura; family Hylidae; genus Phyllomedusa; species Phyllomedusa bahiana. Next base: position 66,494 of record JAODAL010009226.1, read on the forward strand.
CTTTATGGCAGTCTAGACTAGATGGAGAAGAAAAGGGAAAGTGAACATCTTCAGTCAGAGAAGATGTCAGCTGTGAGTTACTGAATGTTACTGTTATTGCTTATTTGTCTGCTTATCTGCAAAGCCTGTGTATATTGGTACCTACCACTACATGTTCACTGTACGGTCAAAATATTGGTAGTGGTGTAATGGTTTATATTCAGCAACAGTATAGCAGTACTATTCAGTCACTATGTGGTGGTGAAATGTGGTCATGATGTAGTGGTCTTATTTACTCGTTATTTACTTGTATAGTGGTATTATGAGGTAACTGTATGAACTTTATTTAGAGATGTCATCCATAAAACTTTCAGTGTTTTTGCATGAATTTATTGATATTACATATATTATTTTATATAAATACATACTTATAGACCTAGTAAATCTGCTATTGTCGCTGGTCTGCTGGAGGAAGCGGTGCATGATTTGGGATGATTGGGTGTGTGCCTGCCTGTATAGATTCCCTAATTTATAAAGACCCCATACCATTCCTATAAACAGCCTTGACTCCCTAGACCACATATACACTAACAAGAAAAAAGGGTAACAATGTTTTGAACATTTGACTTTCTGACTCCATATTTCACCATCCACTACGGCTCTGAACGTGTGACTACCATCATTTTATTGACAATCATCTTGGCTATTTCATACATAAATTTTATCTGTAGCTATTTAGCATATGCTTCATTATGCAGATTCTTATCATATAACTGCATTGTTACTGTTTTGCTCCATGTGTCCCCTGGACACATATACACTTGAGGGCTGCCACAGAGCAGGGAATGAGAGCTCCCTGCTCAGCTGAGTGCTCCAGTAGGTCGCAAGCAGGCTTGTGGCCCTCCGGAGCATACAGCACAGGTGCTGTAAGAATGTCATCAATTGCTTGTGCAGCATGCTGACGTCATGCTGCCTGTGCGGGAACACAGGGAGCAGTGAGGGCTTTGTCAGGGACATGGGGAGAGGTAAATACTAATATTTTTTAATTTAAAAAAAAGTATTAGTACTACCTACAGACAGGCCCTTACTAGGGGACATACAGACCTACCTACAGACTGGGGAGGGGGGGATGTATCACCTATATACCCATACCTAGTTAGAGACATATAGACCTATCTGCAGACTGGGGAGTCCTATAACCTATATACCTATACCAAATGGGGGAGATAAAGATCTACCTATAGACTGGGGAGCCCTACAACCTATATACCTATACCTACTGGGGGACATAAAGACCTACCTACAGACTGGGGTGGCCAATCTGGGGGTCATTTAGACCTACCTACAGCCCTATAACATACTCGGGGGCATATATACCTACCTATATATTGGGAGGCTCTATAACCTATACCTACTGGAGGACATATAGACCTACCTACAGACTGGGGAGCCATATAACCTATATACCCATACCTACTAGGGGACATATAGACCATAGACCTACCTATAGACTGGGGAGCCCCATAACCTACTGGGAGACATATATAACTACCTACAGACTGGAGCGCCCTATAACCTACTGAAGGATATATATACTTGCCTATAGACTGGAGAGCCCTATAACCTATACCAACTGAGGGACATAAATACCTACCTACAGACTGAGGGGTCTATAACGTACTGGGGGACATATATATCTACCTACATACTGTCTGACCCTATAACCTATATACCTATACCTACTGGGGGACATATAGACCTACATACAGACTGGAGAGTCATATAACCTATATACCTATACCTACTGGAGGGACATATATATCTACTTACAGACTGGGGAGCACAATATACCTATAACCTATTGGGGGACATATGTACCTACCTATTAGCAGGCCTTATATAACTACCAACTTGGATGAACCTATATATCTACTTACATACTGGGGGACTTATATAGCTACCTACATACTGGGGGACCAATATACCCACCAACCTATTAAGGGACCTATATACCTACCTACTGGAATAACCTATATAGCTACCTACCAAAGCAACCCATTTACCTACCTACTGGGAGGCCCTATACACCTTCCTAGCTACTGAAAGTGGCTATATGTCTACCTACACGGGGGCCTTGTGTACCTATTTATCTATTAGGAGACCTGTATAGCTACCTACTTACCGTGATGACCTATATACCTACCTATCTTTTTTTAGAGGGTTGGGGGACGATACTGTTGGGCCCTATAACTTACTGAGGGGACTTATATACCTACGTCTTTACTGTCTACTACCTACTGGGGGTCATATTTATCTGTCTACACATTGAGGGTAACTGTATACCTACATACCTACTGGGGGATCTGTATACTTTCCGACCTAATTAAGGCCCACATAGGAATAGTGGGTGACTCCCCATCCCCCACAGCAGGTATCTGGCTTACCTATCATAAGAAAGTGGGTTGCTGTGGGGATGGGGGCATTACTGTTATTTTCTATATAGACCCTTCTAGGTAGGGAAGTATATAACCACCCCACCATCCCTTCAGTAAGTAGGAAGGTATATAGGTTCTGGAAAAGCATGGATTCTAAAATTATTGTGTGGCCAGGAGAAGTCATTATGGAGGTCTGGGCCAGATGTAGAAGAGAAAGTATAGATGTACTGTCAGGGTGGCAGGTTCGCTCAACTTTTATGTAAACCACCTCCTATTTATGTAACATGGCTGGACCATTGTAAACTTAGCACTTCTTAGCCCCCCGTCTCACCCATACACCATAACAGATTGTAAGCTCTCGCGAGCAGGGCCCATCTGTAAGTTCTTTTAGTGTATAATATTTGTACGTATACCCTCTAAATTGTAAAGTACTTCAGAATATATTGCCGCTATATAAATTATTATTATTATTATTATTATTATTAATAAAGGAAAGTGAACGACTCCCATCAGAGAAGATGTCCCCTGTGAGTCACTGCATGTAACTGAAGTATAATCACTAATGTCTGCAGAGCGCATGTGGACGGTCGCATTTGGTAATTTTCTGGCAGTATTATTTGGTCCATAAGTAGTAATATTTGATAACTCTATGATGTTATTTATAAGGTATGCATAGAGCAGCGCTTTTGAAAAAGCAAATTCGTCAGCGCTAATTTTTTTATTGTGCGCTGTACTGCTGAGATGATAAACAGTATTCTGTGAACAGGAGCAGACCCATTGACTTCTATAGGAGAGTTTTCTAAACACACAGGGGCAGATTTATCAAGGCAGTTGCACCAGAATTCTGGCTCAATTTGCACCAAAAATAATGTCTTACAAGCTTTTCGCCTCATTTACTATGTGTTTTAGACAGTTTCAGACGCTTCTGTGCCTCGTCCGACAAAGGGAGCATGGCCTTATAAAAAGGGCATGCTTTCACGGCCAGAATTTTGTTGCAGTTTCTGGCGTAAAAGTAAGCCAACTTATAGGTGGTGTAAACTTAGACTGCACCAGATTTTACAACACGATGATAAATGTGGCGCATTGTAAGACTGTCTAGTCTAATTTTACGTTGTCCAAGAGTAAGACACCATTGATAAATCTGCCCCACTGTGTGACCTGGGAAGGAGTCACTGTTCAGGGAGAGGGTGAACTCCTATATTGAATGATGGATCCTAATGTCACCTTTCAGTCTAACCCAGCGGATTCTGAGGACACTGCTGAAAAGTTTTCTCTACAGAACAGAAAGTGTCAAACTATTATTAGCCATTATGACCAAAGTGAAAACTGCAGGATTTCAGGATTTTAAAAAAATATATATATATAGTGATAGTGATATGGAAAATTAAAAGAAACATAACCAAAATGTGTTTGAGTGTAGACCAAGAGATAGACTAAAAGTTAACTGTAATTAGAGATGGGCGAATCGATTCTAACGAAGTGGAATTCGTTTAGAATTTCAGGAAAACTTCGATTCTGAACGAAGTCGAAGTTTGGGGTGATTCGCGGGAACGAAGCGTGTTTTTAATTGATAAAATGTCTGCAAGCACATGGCGTTACATGGGGCAAAGAACGCTGGGAGGAAGAAAGGAGTAGCCTAAATGACATGTGCAAAGATGAAGCCAATCAGAGACCGGCGGGATTTTGTGACGTCACTGCATTATATAAGTCCGGACGCGATGCTGGCAGTTCACACTCTTCTCTCTTTGCCGTGTTGTAGCTGCTGCAGCTCCAGTATTAGAGATCTCACACAAAAGAAAGACCTTTTATACAGCGATTTTTGGAGGGGTGTCACAGCATTTCTCAGAGACTGCTTCTCTTACGTTCTAATTTTTATTTTGTGGGGTATTGGATCTGAAGTCCAGTGTGCGTCCAATTCAGCTGCATATACATTTTAATGCTATCTGCTCAGTTCTTCAGCACATTGAATATCCAAGGGTTATCTAAGCCTGTTGTTGCTGTTGTATTCAGTTAAAGAAACAGCGTTTTTACAATCCAAATACCAGTTCATTTTTGGTGTTTTTCAACGCCAAAGAAGAAATTTTGAATGTAGCATAATTCCTATCCGAAGGTTAATTAAGTGTTTTTCTGCTGTTGTGGTCAGTAAAATACAGAGTTTTTAAACGGCACATACAAGTAACTTTTTCCTGCCCATTTGTGGAGCACAATTTATATCCAAGGGTTACCCAAGCTTGTTAGTGGGTTCATTTGGAGTCAAATACAGGGTGTGTATTTTTCATATACAGATATCTTCATTAAACAGAGTCTGTACATTTTAGAACAAACAGTATGTCAGAAAGAGAGGTGGCAGGCTCTTCCCATGCGAGTGACAGTGGCACAAACATTCCTGGAGCAGGCACAGGTCGCAACACAGCAAGGGGATGTCGCAGCAGGGGTCACTCAGTGAGGCCAGAACTGCCGGTGTCATCCAGCGGCCGTGTGTTGACCAGCAACCGAAGGGTTCTTGATTGGTTGACTAGGTCATCCTCTTCCTCCCAGATGACATCTGAAAACCCCAGCCAAGAGTCGGTGGAAACGTCAGAAACAACCCTTAGTTGGAGCGGGTCAGTGGCCATCACTTGTCCTCAACCCACCTCTGTCCCATCCGGTTCCCTCAGCCAGATATCTACTATGTGGTCTGCGCTCAGCGCCACTATATAGCGAGTATGAACAATTTGAGGAGGACAGTCAGCAGCTACTTGGCAGTGAACAAATGGGGCCAATATACCCTGCTTCTTGCAGTAGGCGGAAAAGTATAGATGTGGAGAGTGGCATGGGAGGTCATGTTGTGCGGGGTCAGCCTCTGCATACCAAGACCGTTGAGGAGGACAGCAGTGAAGATCAAACAATAATCGATGATTATGTAGCCGACCGAACTTGGGAGCCAGGTAAAGAAAGGGCTTCATCATCGTCAGGAGAAGAGGGCGTCAGCTTGCACCTGAGGTGCATAGCAGCGCGGACGTGTGGAGCTGTAACTATGGTCAGGGCCAGTACATGTCCTTTATGGCCCACTGGCTGAATGTGCTTCCTGCCCAGGCACACCAACAACTTGGACAGGAGACGCCGCTTTCTCCTCCACGTTGTCAAACTGCGGCTCCTGCGCCAATGTCCACCTCCTCCACCACAACCATCTCAGCCTCCACAAGTACTGCTCCATCATACCACATGTGTAGGGCACAGCGGTGTCACGCAGTTCTACACCTGGCTTGCCTTGGCGAACGAAGTCACACAGGGGAGGAACTGCTCTGCGTCATGCAGCAAGTAATCGATGTGTGTCTTTCTCCGCGCCAACTGCAAATTGGAACCATGGTGACGGACAATGGGAGGAACATGGTGTCCGCGTTGCACCGAGGAGGGATGGTCTATGCACCCTCATTGCGCACGTGTGCAATCTACGGTTCCTGAAGTCTTCCACCGATCTTCAGAAGATTCTGAAAATGGCTAGGAAACTGTGTATGCACTTCATCCATTCCTACAAAGCCAGGAACACCCTCCTCGAGTTGCAGCGGCAGAACGGCCTCCCCCAACACACGCTGATATGCGATGTTTCCACCCATTGGAATTCCAGCCTGCACATGTTGGACCGACTGTATGAACAGAGAAAGGCCATTAATGATTTTTTGATGATCCAGGTGGACAGGAGTACTCCCCTGTGTAACTTTGATGTCAGCCAGTGGCAGCTCATGCGTGACACCTGCCGTTTGCTGAGGCCATTTGAGGAGGCCACGTTATTTGTCAGTCGCCAGGACTACGGGATGAATAACGTCATTCCACTGCTTTATGTCCTGGAATAGATGCTGAACAATCTGTCTAGGCAGGGGACTGGAGATGTGGCGACTACATCTTGCAGCCACATGAGTCCATTGGGGACTGAACTGGAGGAGGAGGAGGACATTGGAGCACAAGCATTGTCTGGTGAAATGAGTGCTTTTTCTACCCAGGAGACAGGAGCAGAGGAACAGGAGCAGCTGGAGGAGGTAGATGGAAATGAGGAAGATGAGGTAGATGACCCGCAAGCACCGTGGCAGTATGCAGTGGAGATGGAGGCGGGGAGTCCCTCGGAGTCACTTGTGCAGATAGCCCGCAGTATGCCGATTTGCCTGGCTAGTGACAGCCGAATAGTCAACATCCGGCAGAGGGATGACTTCTGGCCCTCCACCCTATTGGACCCTCGCTACCGGACCAAAATGGGAGCCTTTTTCCCAGCTGCTCAGAGGGAGGACAAACTCAAATACTATAGAGAAATCCTACGTAGTCAGTTGGCCGTTGCCTATGTGCGGCATTGTCCCTACTCTGACAGGTCAGCCGCTCACGTACCACTGTCGCGGCTGCTGTGGGGAGATGGGGGGGTAGGAGCAGTCCCAGCTCCATCAGCAGCAACCTAAGTCTGGAGTCGCTGATGAGCAGCTTCCTTCACCCGCCTAGTGAGGAGGGCACTCGCCAGCAGCAGCAGCAGCAGGACCTGGAGCAGACCCTGAACCAACAGGTGGTGGCCTACTTGGACAGCACTCTGTCACCCCAGTAAGAAGATCCGCTGGACTACTGGGCAGCCAAACTGGATGTGTGGCCGCAACTTGCCGAGTTTGCAGTGCAGAAGCTGTCTTGCCCAGCCAGTAGTGTGGCATCAGAGCGGGTGTTCAGTGCGGCGGAGGCCATCGTTACCCCAAGGAGAACCCACTTGTCCTCAGGAAATGTGGAACGACTGACCTATGTCAAGATGAATCAGGCGTGGATCGGCCAGGATTTCCACACACCAATGCTTTAGGCGTCAGATTAAATCAGCCATGTCGCCTCACCCAAACATGTACAAATGAGTCTGGGTTCAAACTACCTGCCTCAGCCACTATTCTGATGCCGCCACCCGCCTGATGCCGCACATCTGCTGCCAGTTTCTCCATCTGCCTACCACCATCTTTACCAGGGACTGGTATTGCCACCCACCTCCACACTCTGTCATTGTGCCACTCTCTGACCTCATGCTGTGTGCTGCCTGCCCATCACCTTACCACTCTCACCTCATTTTTGGCCTACCTCCTGTTTTTGCCACCTCCAGAATTTGTCATTGTGCCACTGTCTGACCTCATGCTGCTGCTGCTGTTGATGCCGTGACCTCCACACTGTGTCCCTTTTCCTTTGGGGCCTACTGTCTGGTACCCTCACAAATTTGCTTGCTGCTGCTGCCCTCCTTGGGGCCGTGACTCCACACTGTGTCATTGTGCCCCACTCTGTGGGGGCTACTAGTCACTCTGTTTGTTTTGCCACCTCCAGATTGTCACTGTGCCACTGTCTGACCTCAGGCTGCTGCTGTTGATGATGTCATCTCCACACTGTGTCATTGTGCCACTCTCTGACTTCATGCTGCTGCTTTGGCTGCTGCCGTGACCTCCACAGTCTGTCATTTTGCCACTGTCTGACCTCATGCTGCTGCTGTGGCTCCTGCCGTGACCTCCACTCTCTGTCATTGTGCCACTCTGTGGCTGTTTTTGCCACCTCCAGAATGTCATTGTGCCACTGTCTGACCTCATGCTGCTGCTGCTGTTGATGACGTCATCTCCACACTCTGTCATTGTGCCACTTTGTTGGCTCCTGATGTTGCTGCCACATCCAGAATTTGTCATTGTGCCACTCTGTGGCCTACTCATGCTGCTGCCACGTGACCGCTGTCTCACTAGAACACCCTGTGGTTTCCTAATGCTGTTTCCACCCTCACCACTCTATGATGTTGCCACTATGTTTAGTTTTCCCCTTCTTTTCACCTGTCTGAAGGAATGGGAAGGATCAGGATTGTCTAGCCAAAAGCAGGAGTGGATACAGAACACAGAAGACATGCAAATATCCCATTTACTGGTCATCTCTGTTTTGGATCAACTCCTGTTTGTTTTTGGCCTTAGCAATACTGATAGATTATTGACCGATTGAAAGCAGACACTGATGGATGAAAAGAAGGGCAAAATGATCAGAGACGTCAACGCAAAATTACTGCCGACACCCTCTTCACTCATTCGGGGGGCCTCTACATGTATCAGCGTTTAACAGAACAGGTTCTATCATATTTTGTGACGGTTTAAAGCTCTGGCCTCATGGAGTAACCCCTGCTGTGATGTCCCCTTACTGTGCTGCAACTTGTGGCGGCTCGGGTAACCTACTACTGTGTTCTTTGACGCTATGGTAGGATCTTAGCCCTCAGCTTGTTTTTTTCCAGCTGGCGCTGCCATGACATTATCAGGCTACATTCCCGCTTCAGTTTTTTGGTCAGTTTTGCCCTCTTAAGTGCCCAGGGAATTTTATAGTGAAGCGATTCTAATAGCGGCAGCAGTCATCTGCGTGTCATACTAAAACACAGCATTGTATGAAGACCAAACCAAGCTCCCTCTGCATATTTAAGCATGGCACAACGTTCTACAGCACCCTGCAGGCTCTGTGCAGCCTGGAAATAGCTGCTTTTTAACGCAATTCGTCCCGAAGTAATTCAGACCGAAACGATTTTGGTCGGAAAATTCGGCGAAGTCGGCGAACCGAAGTCGGGAAGGAATTTTTCCCTAAAATGAGGACAATTGGCTTCTACCTCATTGGGGTTTTTTGCCTTCCTCTGGATCAACACCTTAGCACAACAGGCTGAACTGGATGGACGTCTCGTCTTTTTTCGGCCTTACAAACTATGAAACTATGAATTTGAGAAATTCTCCCATCTCTAACTGTAATATTCCAAATAGCGTAGAGACTCCAATAGTAATAGAGAAAGGTAAGATACTGTGTTTATTGGCAGAAGTTACCCGTTACGTGCTTAGAGCACTTCCTCAGACTTCATGAAAAACTGTGTTCAACATAAAAACATGAGTTAAACAATAAGTCATTTTCTGATGACACAGTCAATTTAATATTACTTGATATGTTATGGGATTCTTGTTTCCAAACAGTTGGGAAACTTCACCTTAGAGTTTTATGCCTGCAGTGTTCTTACAAAAAGTTCAAAAACATCTATATAAGTATAATAATTTTATTTACTACTACGATTTTATTCCTTTGTTTACTGTACAAAAAAGTCCTTAAATGACGAAGGTGTCACATGAAATCCTTTCAATGCATATTATGGAGCCACAGTGGCCCCATGTGCTGCTGCATGTTGCCTCCTTGAGGTTTTTAGTCTACACTATTAACAATGTAGATGTGATTGTAACGTTATGAAACATGACATATTCTATGAGGATTCCATATGGAAACAGGATGTAGCTATTTAACTTTATAGGGCATTTGGAACTCTGTATCAGAAAAACAAAGCTTTGAATGTAAAGATACATTAGGAAATTTATCGGTGCAGAATCTTAGTTATTATGAGCTTTCTCCAATGTTTTTATTTCAACAGACATGAAAATATGATGGGAGCACAATGGTAAAGCTGTATTTATTTTGTGTAATTCTTTTGCTCATTAAATTATAACATTGTTACATTGAATTAATTTCATCTTCTGTTTTAATGCTTTTGCTGTTATTATTATTTGACAAGCATCTAAACAAAGCAGGTTACTGTAATCATAATATGAAATGTTGTTGGTGCAAACATTTTGTTAGTAGCATTCATTGCTCTTTCCTTTCTCAGCTATTGTTTTCCTACTATTTACTGTTATACTTGTATTTGGTAACGTCACAATAGAAGCTTTTTGATTGTCAAAACTACACAATTAAGTCATATCATTATGATTACTTTCGACTTCACTAGTGCATAGCTCATGAAGGAAGTCATGTGTGGTGAGCTGACTTGGTAGGTATATCAGGTGTGCAATAGGCTGTCTACACATCCATTGTTGCAGTCGTATGAAAGAGGCCATTTTTTAGAACTGCAAAAAGGGATGATTATTATGTTTCAGGGCAAGCGTGTCAGTATTTCTGAAACCCTGAGTTGGAGTACTGTTTACATCCATCTGTGGTGAAATAGTATTGTGAAAGGACAAATGGCGACATTGTGAATAAGTGACAAGAAAACCGAAGAGCTTCACGTACCTTTTATGTGAGAGGTGAATGTCTACTATAATGGTGCGCAGGGCCGGAAAAGGCATTTTGGTGCCCTAGGCAAGTACAGCCAATGGCGACCCCCTTGCTCCCCAAAAAATTGCACCCCCCACACTAATTCCTCTCACCCCTGCGCCAGGTCCTCTCGCCCCTGCGCCATGTCCTGTCACCAATTTTCGGTATATTCCACATAGATCCCGTCCATCTCCTCAGCAGTCACTGTACATTGAAAATCAGCTCTGACCAATTTGCTTTTTCAAAATCGCTCACCTCCGTATGACAGTGCAATACCTTATAAATAACAATCACCAAATAATACACCTATACATGGAGCAAATCTACCAGATGAATGGTTGTTACTAAAAACACTACTACAAAACCAAGACCCAAAACTATTACTACTTAAGGATCAAATAATCCTGCCAGACCCTGACCAAATGCGACCCCCACATGTGACTATCAGGTGTACACAGGCTCTGTAGACTGTATATTACCCCATACAGTGACCATATAGTGGTAGATACTAGTTGTATGTAGATGCTCAGCAGAAATATAAGTGATTACACAGCAGTTACATTTAGTGACTCACAGGAGACATCTTTTCTGATTGGAGTCATTCACTGTCCCTTTTCTTCTCCATCCGGTTCACACCTATATGCTTATTTCTCCCAGCCAATACTCGTCCCTGCAGATTTGGACACAAATAGGTAGGTATATATAAGCCCCCCCATCAGTTAGGCAGGTATATAGACATGCCCTCTCAGCCAGGCAGGTGTGTGTATAAATATATATATATATATATATATATATATCCCCTCGGTCAGGCAGGTATATAGATATTGTCCCCTTAGACAGGCAGGTATATAAATATAGGGGTACTCAGTCAGGTATATAGATATAAGGTCACCATCAGGCAGGTATATATATATATATAGGGTCACTCTCAGGCAGGTATATAGGGGCACTCAGGCAGGTACATAGAGATAGGGGCACTCAGGCAGGTATATAGGGGAAATCTCAGGCAGGTATATAGACATAGGGTCACTCTCAGGCAGGTATATAGGGGCACTCAGGCAGGTATATAGATATAGGGTCACTCAGGCAGATATATAGGGGCACTCAGGCAGGTATATGGTCATAGGGGGCACTCAGGCAGGTATATAGGGGCACACAGGCAGGTATATAGGGGCACACAGGCAGGTATATAGATATATGGGCACTCAGGCAGGTATATAGGGGCACTCAGGCAGGTATATAGATATATGGGCACTCAGGCAGGTATATAGGGGCACACAGACAGGTATATAGAGGCACACAGGCAGGTATATAGATATATGGGCACTCGGGCAGGTATATATGGGTACTCAGGCAGGTATTAAGACATAGGCGGCACACAGGCAGCTATATAGGGGCACACAGGCAGGTATATAGGGGCAATCAGGCAGGTATATAGACATAGGGGGCACTCAGGCAGGTATATAGGGGCACTCAGGCAAGTATATAGACATAGGGGGCACTCAGGCAGGTATAAAGGGGCACTCAGGCAGGTATATAGGAGCACATAAGCAGGTATATAGACATAGGGGGCACTCAGGCAGGTATATAGGGGCACACAGGCAGGTATATTGGGGCACACAGGCAGGTATATAGATATAGGGGCACTCAGGCAGGTATATAGGGGCACACAGGCAGGTATATAGCGGCACACAGGCAGGTATATGGTCATTGGGGGCACTCAGGGAGGTATATAGGGGCACTTTGGTAGGTATATAGGGTCACACTCAGGTATATAGACATAGGGGGCACTAAGGCAGGTGTATATAGGGGCACTCAGGCAGGTAAAAATAATAACATTAATACTCACCTCACCTGCTTCCTGGCCGCGCGCTCCTCTTCAGTTCAGGCCTCCAGCAGCTCCTCAGGCGCACAGCCTATGACGGGCTATGCGGCCGAGGAGAGGCAGCGGCGTGATGACATCACTTCATCGCGTCGCTGCCGGCTTAGCAGCACGGGGCCGCGGTGGGTCCTCAGCACTATGAGGACCCAGCGGCCACGCTGTGTCGGAACCAGAGCCGGAGCGACACTGTCTGCGGAGCAGGAAGCGCTCGCTCTCTGCTCCGCAGAATCCCGCAGCTGTATGTGCATGCAGCGGACGCACATACAGCTAAAGAGACCGCCGGCGCTCCAGGCTCATGGCAGCGGCCTGGAGCCCGGCGAGGTTTGGGGCCTCTGTCTGCGCCCCTTAGTGACAGGGAGAGGTAGGTGCCCTAGGCGATTGCCTACCTCTGCCTACCCGTCATTCCGGCCCTGATGGTGCGCCAGGGTGACCACCACTACAGTGAAGCAGCTCACCACAAAATTGAACCAAGACATATGTCTAAAACAGTTCAGCAAACCCTACTGCTTCTGGGGCTCCAAAGACTGGACTCCAATTTCGTAGCTTTTAGGATCACCTCCATCAATGTGTTCGCTCTATGGATGCTCCCTCACACCCTCCATCAGCTGTGGGATGCAGTCAGCATGGCTATAGATACCTGGGATAATCTACCAGAACATTACTGAGTCACACCCAGTAACTCTAACTCAGTGTTTCTCAACTCCAGTCCTCAAGACCCACCAACAGGTCAAGTTTTCAGGATGATCTCAGTATTACACAGGTGATATAATTATTGTCAGTGCATTCTGTGGGAGATCCTGAAAACATGACCTGTTGGTGGGTCTTGAGGACTGGAGTTAAGAAACCCTGATCTAGCTGCTGTCCATGCTGCACACAGAGATTACTCTGATTATTATCGGGCGGCCATAATAATCTGACTCTACTGTAATTTCTTTTGATATGATGCCAACTTTGTTAATCAAATAGAATTTATTCGTAGATTGGCACTTAAATGTTAAAGGGGTTGTCCATTATTTTTAAAGATCTGCCAGTCGGGAGAGGGGGAGGGGAAAAATAAAATTCACACATTATCTTACCTTGAAACTCGATGCGTTCTGGCACCGCCACTGCACAGGGTGTTCCCTGCCAATGATCTGTCACATGATGTTGTAACCAGTTATTGGCCATAGTGCTCTTTTAATATATGTATAGCATGTGACTGCTGAGGTCAGTGATTGGCTGCAGCTTCATATGACAGATGATTGTGATGTCACTGTCAAGGAACAGCAGTGACATTGGAAAGGTTTTAAAGGCGAATTTATGTTTTTTTTTTAGAACCCCTTAACCAGCGGATCAATATGAAAACTATCAGACAACCCATTAAAATTAATTTGCAGCTTGGTCCTTGATTTGGATCAGAAATCTTGATTCCACAGAAATCAAGCTGTGCATACGTGACCATAGGATATGCAATAGGTTCAACTGTCCTGCTATGGGTCTTTGGGAAATGATCCTCTAACACAACCTGCCCCACTAAAACACTATTTGTAATGTTATACCAGTCACCTTGGGGGGATTCCCACTGCACCGCTATGGTTTCTCATGGCCACTACACCACTATCTTCCATTGATCCTGACCTTGCTTGGCTGCAAATATGCTGCATAGAATCCTGCAGCAGTAAAGTTAATGATCAAAGCCCAATTGGGCAATTACATTTCCAGTCCTAACTTTAACAATCTAACAACAGAAGGTAACATATTTTTAAGGACTAAATGGAACAGATGGCTTTAGGGTGACCACTTATATACGTAGACCACTGCGAATGTCCAATAAGAAAATGAAAATTCATCTAAATATCATAATCACTACCGCAAATGAGTAGTCTTAATAGGATTTAATACCACAAGTATCAACTACTAAAACCTAACCTTTAATTATACTGACAGAGACTTTTTTTGTCACGCTCGTTTTTCCCTCCTCACTTTCCCGGAGCCATTACTTTTTTCATCTACACGGACATATGAGGGCTTTTATTTTGTGGAACATGGTATACTTTCTAATGATGTTATTCATATTACCATAGAATATACTGGGAAACTGCAAAAAAAATGGGGCAAAATGTGAAAAAAAGTACTTGCGCCATGTTTGCAGACATTTTGCTTTTATGGCGTTCAATCTTCGGTAAAATTATGTGTTATCTGTATTCTACAGGTTGATATGCATCCACCAATACCAAACGGGTTGGGGTTCTATTATTTTTTGGTACCGTAAAAAAATTCCATTCGATTATTTATATAGTCTAATGCATGTATAGACAATGCATTAAGGCGTACCAATATAGCGGGGTCCCCACTTCCTGCCTGGGGCCAGAAATAGGGAAATCAAAAACATGGCGGTGATGGAAGCCTTCACAAAACAAAAAGAAAAGCAAAAAGGGACTCGACACCCATAATTATAAAATAAATATAACTTTATTACAGAATATATAAAAATATGTAGCAAAACATGAAAGAGACAACAACTAACAATTAGCCACTAACAGGGATATAAGCCCATAAACTAGACAGGAACTGACAAATCAACAAGTTCCTATAACATCATATATAAATAGATACATATATATTTAATCAATAAATAGAACAAACATAGTCAGTCCATATCATAAAACTAGTATCAAGAATACATGATCATAGAAAAATTATTTACCCATGATAGAATTTGTTATGGCAGCTTATCCCTGCACCCCAACGCGCGTTTCGCCTCTGCTTCATCAGGGGGCGTATTGCATTAGCCAACTGAATGCACATATATATCATATATATCCTCCTCCCATTAATCATGTAATCACTTACAACCAATAAACTATTCCCAATACATCATCACATTATAAGATAAACACATTATATGAGGAGAACGTCATAATCCTATTATCCCAGATATCAAAAAATAAATTTCATACGTTGTATATAAATATTGGATGAAAAGAAAGCAATTACATCTATCAAAGAGTCTCGGCTTCTCAAAAATACATATGCGCATGCGCGGCAATTTGCCGCGATTCAGGAAGTTCATATGATGCCCCACTTCCGGCAGATTCGTCAAAGTGTGCATGCGCGGAGACTTAGTCTCCGTACATGAATCGCGCACCGCCGGACATCACTAAAAATCGCTATTCAACAGTAAATAATGCTGGAGAATAGAAAAATATACAAGCGAACTCCAGCTGCCATGTTAAGCAATCTGGGCCTGTGATTTTGCCGCAGATGCTCCGATCGCATTGAGGAACGGTGCACAGGGCTGGATTTAGACCGCGCCATCTTTGCCGCGGTGTCTAAGGGGTTAAACAGTGCGGGATGGAGGCAGTGCCCTCCTGTACTGTAAACGCCTAATATCTCTGATATGTTCTGCAATCTTCCTCCTGAATTCTCAACGTGTTTTTCCCACATAATCAAGTGGACAAATACAACGCCCCTGGTAAACAACACCTACAGTTGATAAAGTCTCCAATTGTTGTTGTCCAGTAGACGACCCTGAGAGGGACTTGGAAACCCCGTGTATTTGCACATTTTATACCCCCCACCCGCCCCCCCACCGCAATAGCAGCCGTGAGGTTGTTGTGCCAGCCAGTAAGTAGGTGCGGAGAAGTGACTATGAACCAGTATGTCTTATAAACTCCTGCCTTTACGGTAGGTAATAAAAGGTTTAGCTGGTAGAATGGATTTCAACTTCCTATCCAAAAGAAGCAGGCCCCAAAGTTTGGAAATAATATCCCTCACCTTCTCTGCTTGATTGTCAAACCTGACAAAAAAGATCATTTAAGCACCTGTTTTGGATAGTCTCTACATAAAAATCTTGCTTGAAGTTCCCCTGTCTGTCTCTTAAAGGTCTCTATCTCCAAACAGTTGCATCAGCGTCAAAAATATTGGTCCTGAGGGATCCCCCTAAATAGAGGCCTGGGGTGACAACTAGTCCATTGTAGGAAAAAAATTTGAGGCCAAAAATTTACGGTAGACCTGAGTCTCCAGGTGACCATCACAGGTTTTGCTTATAATGACATCTAAGCAGGGTAAAGAAAAGACATCCGCCTCTCATGTAAATCTTATTTCTTAGTCTTATTTCATGTACATTAAGGAACTCTACAAATTCACCAAATTAATCTCTATCTCTTTGTAACAGAATCAGAACATCATCAATATACCAGGTCCAACAAAGGACACTCTCAGTTTGTTGAGTATGGCTATCCCTATACACAGTTGTGTCCTGGCAACTGCCCAGTAACAAATTATCATATGTGGGCATGTGGGCGCACAAGTGCTCCCCTGTTCTTTTCTCCTGAGCTTGTAGAAGGTATGGCCATCAAAAAGGAAATAATTCTTTTCAAAGATAAAGGTCAATGGGAATAAAAAAACATTTGTCTCTAAAAAGTAAACCCTTGAATAAAGGAATTGTTGTACCGCTTTGTATCCCAAATTGTGTGGGATGGAGGAATATAGGGCTTCCACATCTATACTTCCTATCAAACTGTTCTAGTACACAGAGATCCTATCCAATTTTAGAAAAAGGTCTGTGGTGTCCCTAGTGTACGAGAGTAGGGTCATTACAAAGGAACTCAAAACCCTATCCAAAAAATACCTGCATTTTGCATGATATTTCCTACCCCCGACACTAATGGACATCCCTTTAACGGATTGAGGCCTTTGGGTCTAGGAAGAAAATATAATGTGGATACAATGAGGGACCGTGGATATAGAAAATCAAATTCTGATGTTGATAGAAGGTTATTGTTCAGAGCCTTATCAAGGTCGAGACCAGGATTTAAGCTTTAGAGGGGTTGAACTTGTAAGACCTACCCCCTGTGGTGGTGACTGGGACACCAGAATTTTACTTTTTTATTGTTATTCCAAGACTTTGTTTTCCAGCCAATGGTTTCCATGATGGTCCCGTTAGTTATCAAATTTTCAACTCTGTATTGTGACTGCATTGAGAGATGGAGGCCATGAATGTCTTTGTGCTAGCGATGATCTCCATTTATGTGTATACAAATATGTAAGAACTCTTTCTGATTAACCAGGCATTGATTTATTGATATTTATCATGTATTTCTTATTGGTCCAATCTTAACCAATGGAACCTCAGTTCACCCTGCACAGGCGCACTGGGTACTTTCGGACGCAGCTAGCAGGGCATATTATTCCTTATACCCAGTTATCTTTTAACATTGTTTTGAAGAACTATAGGTGAAGTGTTTATTTATCCCCCCCATTATTAAATAGAAGGGGATGAAAGGTGACTGGGGTCCCTTTCACCCACTATACAAACTCCCAGTAGGTACCATTTGCTGCGCATTCAACGAGCGGCATACAAAGGTTTTGCTCACCCGTCTGTCTGAGCCTCACTATGGTGTGAATTTATTTTTTGTTTCCCACTGACGAGTCCAGTGTTTGGACGAAAGGCATATGGATTGTTGTTATTTTCGTGTCACAGGGTGAGGTAAGGGTTAATCCATGGGGTTGCCCTTTTCGGGACCCATTTCCGCTTGAGCTTTAATTCCTGGGTATTCTTAAAAAATTTGCTTTAGTATTGCCACAAATCTTTTTCCTCATGAGCCCTCTATTTTGTGAATGCACCAGGGCCCTCCTCAGCAAAACAACCCCACAAAATGTTCACATTGGGGTGGGTTTTTAGGCTTCTAACTTTTCCTTTTTTTCCCCCAAACATAAAAATGGCATAAGGCCAAACAGTTTTAATTTTATTTTTGTAGACCACAGACATGTCTCAAAAAAGTAGGTCTTTGTTCCTGGTTTTCATTTGCCAACATTAATCTGGTTTTAATATGTTTCTTTTGGAGTAAAGGCTTCTTTCTTGCAAAGTGGCCTTCAGCCCATGTTGATACAGTTTCACTGTGGATAATTACACAATCTTACCAGCTTCCGCCAGAATCTTCACAAGATCTTTTGCTGTTGTTCTTGGGTTGATATTCACATGTCAGACACAGAACCTGTCTCCTTCCTGAGTGGTATGATGGCTAGACATTCCCATCTTGTTTGTACTTGCATTTAATTGTTTGTACAGATGAACGAGGCACCTTCAAGTATCTGAAAATTGCACCCAAGGAAGATTCAGACTTGTGCAAATCCACAATTCTCTTCCTGATATCTTGGCTGATTTCTTTAGACTTTTTCATGATGTTACACACAGAAGCAGTGTGTTTCTGGTGTACATAAAAAATACATCCACAGGTCTGTCTCAAATTAACTCAGATGTTGTCGATAAACCTATCAGAAGCTTTCAAAGACATGACATCATCATATGGGCTGTCCCAAATTATTTAAAGGCATAGTAATCCTAGTGTAAACTTTTGACTTTGCAGAAAGTAAGTTCTTCTTCAGGTCATATATACAGGCGTAGTCTAGTGCCAATATGACAAGTCTGGATCAGGCACCACCTTTACCCTGGTCTGGCTGTTCTAAATGTTCTACGCCTAGATTTGGCGTCACAAAATCATAAACTTCTATGAGTGTGGTGTGACGCCCCCAGAACGTCCCAAATCTTTGGCGCATTAAAAAGTGTCTGGCGCATTGCATAGGCACTTATCGCACCAACGATTGGAGTGCACCTGTTCATACATTCTTTTTGCCGCAGAAAACTGGCGCAGCCCCATTCATATATGTCGCCCGTAGTATTTAGGATTCTAGTAAAGAGTCATTAAATAAGGGATTTAGTCTGATTGTCAGATTGGAGTCAGGAAATAATTTTTTCAATGACGACAAATGGCTTCCAACTGAAAGGGGGAAGAGGGAGTTGCCTTCTTCTGGATCAACACCAAAGGATAACAGGCTGGACATTTGTCTTTTTTCACCCTTAGAAACTATGCAACTAATCAGGAAGTTTACTTTAGTTGCAAAATAACAGAAACATCACAAACAACTTGCAGAACATTTGCTAGGTTATAGATGATAACTTTGTTAGTTGGTTCCTTACACTTAAGGTGCATATACACATTCATTGGTAACACAATGTCTATGGGCACCTTAAGTGTTTTCCTCCTGATACCCCACATACACAAGCATGCTCGGCTAAACATTCATGTGTTTCCAATAGAGAGTATGGAAATCCACTACCGGATCCCATTTAATATACCTTATCCTTCTCTCCCCTGATGTTATCTGTCAGTGAGGGTTGGGATGTGGGCTTGGTGGGCTTGACCCATAATTATCCATACTTGGCAACTCTCCTGGATCATTCAGGAGAGTCACGCATATAGCAGGCATCTCCCTCACACCTGGGCAGAGTTGGTGAACCTTCCGCAGCTTAATGGCTGCAGTGGGTTCTCTGCACTAAAAGTGGCATCAGGACAACATCATAAGATGCTGTCCTGAAGCCACTGACTGCCGCTGGCGCATTGTTCTGATAGCATTCTACATAGTATGCTATCGAAGCAAGTGCATTATGGGAGGAGGGGGCAGAACCTGAAAAGTTCTGCCCTCTATTCCCAGCAGAGCACTGTCTGAAGATTTAGGCTGCCAGCAGCTCTGCAGCAGGGCAGTTGGATACATTTCCCAGGTCTTGGGTGGGAGACCAAGATTTGAGTGGGGGAGAAGTGTTTTGACTGGTGGCGGGTATACAGGGTGGGGGAGCAGAGATTGAGTAGGAGATTGACGATAGAGTGTCGAAGGCATGCGGCAGAAAGGGATTTAGAACGGGGACGAAAAGAAGGACTGAATGGACACACAGTTTTCTTATCTTAGAAAAGCTGTGTACCACTTAGGGGGTGGGGCTTCACACATCTTTCCTAGATGCAACAGGTGGCACACAGCTTTTCTAAGATAGCAAAACTGTGTGACATGTGGGGGATGGGACATCACCCAACTTTCCTGGATGCTGGATAGACTATCCAGTGTTCAGAAAAGCTTGGTTATGCCACATCCCCCACAAGTGGCCCAGCTGTTCTATGATAAATATTACTGGGTGCCACTTGTGGGGGATGGGGCATCACCCAGTTTTCCTGGACACTAAATAGGCTATCCAGAGTAATGTTTCTTTAATGTTTATTTACAGGTTCCCTTTGGACTATTTTGGATGTGGTGGTTTTTTTTCCCATTTAATTCCAATGTTCATTATGGGGGTGTCTAACAGACACCTCTTTATTACTATCACTGGGGCTTGGTGTCAGCCAGTGGTGGTTTTTGTCACCCCAAGGCTGACACTAATCCCGTATCACTACTACCCCAGTATCCAATGCACTGGAAATAGCTGGGTAACCATCAGAAGCAAACCCTCTAATGTGATGGTCCACTTCTGGACCACCAGGAGGCTGGTATTTTTAGAGTGGGAAGGAACCAGTATCGATGGACCTTCCTATTCAGATAGTATAAGCCTGCAGCTGTCAGTTTTATCTTGGTTGGTTATGGAAAATATTTGTTGTTGTTTTTTTTTTCCTAAAAATTATTTGTTGAGAATCTAAACATAGACATCCACTCTAATGATTACAACAGTTGCCCATTTTTTGGATTCTCAGTAAATGATTTATGAAAAAAATAAACAATGTGGGGTTCCCCCTACTTTTCATAACCAGATGAGGTAAAACTGACAGCTGCAGCATGATACTACCAAGATGTGAAGGTCCATGGATATCGGTATTTTCCCACCCTAAAAACACCAGCCCGCAGTTGCCCCAGAAGCAGACCTTCACATTAGAGGGTCCACTTCTGATGATAATCCTGCTCTTCTGAGTGCCCCTGGTGTATTGGATATTGGGCTAATAGTGACACAGGATTAGTGTCAGCCTTGGGGTGACAAAAAACACCGCTGGCTGATGCCAAGCCGAAGTGTTAGTAATGGAGAGACATTCCTCCATTACTAAAACTGGAAATAAATGGGGGAAAAAAGGACACAAAATCTGTGTTTTGTGTCCTTTTTTTCCCCCCATTTATTTCCAGTTTTATGTGGAATGGTCCTCTACCCCACTTCAGGAGATTGCAAGCTGTGCTCTGTACTCCTCTCTTTCACTCGTTCCTTACCATTGTGTGATGCATCCTAGTGCCAATACAAAATACAACCCCCACCTATCACCCCATAGCCCACTCACCTCCACCTATCACTTCATAACCTCTCCAACTATTACCCCATAGCCGCTTTCACTCCCCTCTATATATCATCCCATAACCCCCAACCTGAACCCCATGTGGAGTTTGTACAGAGGTGGCCACAGGTAGAAAAGTGCTAGAAGAATTAGAATTCTAAGATGGTTAGGTGGTAAATTTGGCAGGGATGAGTCGTGGTCGGAAGAAGTCCTCATGGCAGTCTTGACGGGATGAAGAAAAGGGAAAGAGAACAACTCCAGTTATAGAAGATGTCTCCGGAGAGTCCCGGAAGTCCCTAGATGTAACTGCACTGAAATCACTTAAACATCCACAGAACCTGTGTACACTGGTATCTACCACTATATAGTTACTGTATGGTGGAAATATTGGTAGTAGTGTAATGGGGTAAAGGCAAAGTTTTGTGGTATCTCTCAGCTCTCCTGGATGCTGAATAGGCTAACGTCAAGGAAAACTGGGTGATGCCAAACACCTCAATTAGCTTTCTTCCAGAGCCGTTACACAGTTGGGTGTAGTGGGTGTGACCTTTTGTGAGTGGGTGTGACTTGGTATAGAGAGGTTGCGTTGCATCTTCAAATCTCTCTTATGGCCACTTTCAAAAGTTGGCTAGTATGCTATTGTCAAATATGTACAGTGACCTTTAGGAGGTGGAACATTGTCTCTGTAGGTTGTTTCTGGGCCCCAGCAGTCCTGATACTTTACTTTAGAAATCTCCTCAGGGAGAGAAGACATGCAGTCAGATGTGTCTCTTGTCCACTGGCATAACTGATGGGAGCTGAAACAGGCCTGTTGCTGCTATAAGACTCAGAACGGGTGTCACCAAATACATGTGGTTACAGCCACATTCACTGTATCCATCCTCCTTTTATTACCTTCTCTGTGCTATTCCCATGGCAGTGCTATGGTATAGTGTCCAGCACAGAAACACTGCCCCAAGTCAACATCGTGCTGTCCCTGAACCCACATAGATCCTGAGCTCCATCCTCCTGGTTGGAAGCCAGAAAACTATGTTACACCTTATATGTTTATCAGGGAGCCCATCAAACAGGTGATAAGAGGTGATACAAGAAGAGATGAAAATAATAACCCCCGTAATGATGCAGCTATTTCTGGATTTTTGTTCTTCGTTTTTCCCTCCACACTTTCCAAGTGCCATAACTTTTTCATTTTCCATCTAAGTAGTCGGTTTTGTTTCTTGCTGGACAAGATGTACTTTTTATGTGTGCCATTGATGGTACTATATGACTTACTGGGAAACCTCCTAAAAATTCTTTGTGGTGTGAAACATGTTGTCTTTTTTATGGTGTTCACTGTTCGGTAGAAATTGCATGTTACCTTCAGGTCAGTATGATTCCGGTGATAACAAATTTGTTAAGCTTGCTTTATGTTTTTGTACTTGCTATTTTCTGTGACCAATAACTTTTTTGTTTTTTTAGTCTATGGATGTGAGTGAGCAAACACTTTTTATGGACTGAAGTGTGTTTTTTATTGGTACCACTTTGGGATACATGGAACTTTTCAATTACTTTTTATTCCAATTTTTTGGAGATGCAAAATGATCAAAGAAACTGCAATTGTGGCGTTGGGAATTTGTTTTCTTGTACTGTAATTACTGTACAGGATAAATGTTTTATTTTAAGAAATCGGACTTTCACAAAAGGGACAATACCACGTATGTGTACTTTTTTTCATTTCACTTTTTTTATAAAATGGCAAAACGCGGGTGTTTGAACTTTTATTATTTTTTAAATCTTATTTTTCACATAAACATTTAGGGCAACATATATGAACATTGGCGCTTACAGGCCAGTTCTAAATCGCTTTACGGCAGTGTAGAATGCCACAGAATGTATGCCCCTGTTCTTCTGCAGGTCATACATACAGGCACATTGTAGTGCCAACACGACAAGCCTGGCTCAGGCAGACCACCTTTATCCTGGTCTGGCTGTTCTAACTGTTATGTGCCTAGGTTTGGCGTCACAGAATCATAAATGTGTCTAATTCTATGATGTGGTGCGACGCCCCCAGAATGCTCCAAAATTTTGACGTCTTAAAAAGTGCTGTGCATGGAATGCAATGGTCATACATCTATAGAACAGGTCTACTACAGCTTTTTGACGCCAGATAACTGGCACAGCCCCATTTATACATGTCGCCCTTAGTTCCTTGGAGACTTGAACATTTTATTCCAGAGTGCTCTACAGGGTTATGTTATTGATTACATTAGTCCTGTGCAATGGCTCTGTGATTAGCACTGTTGCCCTACAGCACTGGTTTCCCGGGTTTATGTCTCAAAAAGGACAACGTCCAGGCATAGTTACATAATTTGTCAGGCCGAAAAAAGACAAGACGTCCATTCAGTTTAGCCCATTTTGCTAATGTGTTGATCCAGAGGAAGGCAAAACCTCCATGAGATAGAAGCCAATTGTCCTCATGTTAGGGAAAAAATTCCTTCCCGACTCCAATCTGCCAATCAGAATAAATCCCTGGATCAATGACCCCTCTCCAGAATCCTGGTCACTATAACTTGTTATATTATTACACTCTAGAAATGCATCCAAACCCTTTTTGAACTCTGTTAGTTAATTCACCATGACAATTTTCTCTGGCAGCGTTCCACCATCTCACTGCTCTAACAGTAAAGAATCACTTTCTATGTTTATGTAGAAACTTTCTTTCCTCAAGACGTAGAGGATGCCCCCTTGTTCTTGATACAGTCCTGGGTATAAATAAATCTTTAGCGAGATCTCTATATTGGCCCTTAATATATTTAAACATATTTATTATGTCCCCCCGAAACCGTCTTTCTCTAAACTAAATAACCCTAACCTTGCTAATCTTTCTGGGTATTACAGTCCACGCAGTCCTTTTACTATTTTTGTTGCCCACCTTTGTACCTGTTCAAGCTCTACAATGTCTTTCCTGTGAACTGGTGCCCAAAACTGTACACAATATTCCATGTGTGGTCTATCCAGTGACTTGTATAATGGTAGAATGATGTTCCCATCAAGGCAACATTTCCAATAATAGCGGTATTTATTATTATTACTTATTTTAAAGCGCCAATGATTCCAGGGTGCTGTACATTTGAGGGGGTTACATACATAAGTCAAACAAGTACAATGGTGATGATAAATGTCTAACTGATACAGAGGGAGGAGGACCCTGCCCGTGAAGGCTTACAATCTACAAGGAAGGATGGGAGAGACTGAAGGTATGGGACGGACATGTTTGTGGGCCGGTGTATTGGTGGTGGGGTTATTGTAGGTTATAGGCTATCCTGAAGAGATGGGTTTTCAGGTTGCTTTTGAAACTGGTGGAAGTTGGGGACAGTCTGATGTGTTGGGGTAATAAGTTTCAGAGAATGGGGGAAGCACGAGAGAAGTCTTGGAGACAGTTATTCACCCACACATTGTTTTGGCTCTTAAATGAGTCTTTTTCAAGTGCTACCTGGACTTTTTCATTTTTGGAATCAGTGAAGGATGAACTTGGTACAAGATTGTACGGGCATGCACCCATATATTTATACCCGGTGCTTTCTCTTTACAAGTTTTCCACTCAGGATAACATCTTTAAGTTTCTCCGTGTGTTTGTTTGGGCTTCCTCTGGGTACTCTGGTTTCCCACACACTCCAAAAACATAAAGACAGCTTAATTGTGAATTTAGACTGTAAGTGCCAATGGGAACAGAGACCAATGTGAATGATAACAATCCCTGTACA
The DNA here is from genome assembly GCA_025379985.1 of Phyllomedusa bahiana. NCBI lineage: Eukaryota > Metazoa > Chordata > Amphibia > Anura > Hylidae > Phyllomedusa > Phyllomedusa bahiana. The sequence goes on from JAODAL010009226.1 coordinate 91,653, forward strand.
GTGATGGGGATAACCATCTGATGATGATCAAATGTTAGGAGATGGTTGAGGGAAAGAATAACATTTGAACATGGGCAAAATCTACATACTCATAAATTCATAAATAGATAGACAAGTGTTGTCAGAAATAATTTAAGCGGTCTACTCTTTTTTTTAAAATCCAGAACCAGGACATATGAGTATGTCCCAGGGTCCCTAAGGGGCTTTGCAGGACGTCGCTCCGCGACCCCTCCCCACCCTCCACAGAGCCGCTGGGTGTTAGGGCATGTTCACACGGCGGTTTTGGCCGTGGGTTGCGCCGCGGCCAAAACCTCGTCGAACCGCGCCGCAAACTCGCGTCCCCCGGTGGGCGTGGTCTCGGCGCGGGAGGGGCGTGGTTTGGGGCGCAGCTTGCGCCGAGGGTTTGCCCCCATGCAAATTAATATCAGGGGGCAAACTACGCCGCGAGCTGCGTCCCAGCCGCGCACCACCCGCGGCCGCTGCGCAGAGCACTCCCTGTCAAGAATTGACAGGAGAGTTCTTCAAACCCGCGGTGTGTGAATATTAACGCGGTTTCCAATAGGGAACCATGTTAATAAACTAGCCGCGATTTGGGCGCGGAAACCGCGTCAGAACCCGCGGCCATAACCGCGGCCAAATCCGCCGTGTGAACAGGGCCTTAGCGGCTTATTGCAGCTAACACTTGGCAGACGCAGCGCGAGCAGGCAGCGTCGCCTGCCCATGCTGTTTAACCCTTTCGATGTCGCGGCAAAGATGGCCACGGCGTCTAAATTAATGAAGAGTGGTGCCACGCATCGGCATCCCCGCAGCCAAGTTGCGGCGATCCGATGCCTGGACATGGCAGCAGAGAGTCTTTTTGAAGCTCCCCCCGCTCCCTTCCTCGATTGCCCCACTTCCGGCGGGAGACAGAATGGGGAAACCGCCATCTTTGTACAGTCTAATTCATTGTCTATGCAATGCATTAGACTGTATTAAATATTGCCCCCCTAGTGGTCAAAGCACCATAGGGGGACTCAATTTAAAGAAAAAAAAAGAAAAAATTTTAAAGTAAATAATAAAAGTATTAAAAGTTAAAATCCCCCCCCCTTTCCCCCCTTTTTTACAAATAAAAACAATAAAATAAAAAAGTTACCCCAATTTTTGGGTTTTTGCTGCCTGAAAAAGTCTGACTATAAAAATCAAAACATAATTTATCCCTACACTGAAAAAAAAAAATTTCCAAAACCCCAAAAATTCGTTTTTTGGTCTTTTACGTCACTTAAAAAAATTGGAAAAAAAATGATAAAAAAAGTCGCATGCATTCCAAAACGCAGCAATAAAAAGTATTTTTTCCCCGAAAAAAATGTTCCTCACTGACGTCAGTAGTGTTAGTACAAAAAATTTATTGTTACACAAAATGGCGCCGCGGTGGAAATTTCAAAAAAAAAAATGTTTGGAATTTTTATTACGGGCCAAAACATAAGGAAACCCTACAAATTTTTGGGATTTCCGGGTGCTATCAACCTTAAATACAGATAACACATTATATTTACTGAAGATTGAACCCGAAAAAACACAACACCCCAAAAAGGCAAAATACGTTTTTTTTTTCACAATTTTTGTTCCACTTGGAAATTTTTTTTGGTTTCCCCTATATTCTATTAACAGTAAACCCATTAAAATACATCTTGTTCCGCAAAAAAAAACCCTATATTCTATGTAGGTGGAAAAAAAAAAATTTTGGCCTGGGAGAGCAAGGGGGGAAAAACAAACGTGTCCCAAAAACCAAAAAAAAAATGCCCGGGTTTTCCCAAGGGGGTTTAAATTTTGGGTGTGTCTACCTTTTTCTGTTTTTAGGTTTTAATGGGGCTTGATTCCCTAACAAACTCAGCCTCTGATCAAGATTGATCCCGTTTCTTTTAAAAAAAACTTTTCTCCTTTATAAAAGACAACTTTTTTTAACTGCGCGGGTCCAAAAGTGATACATAAAATTTCCAAACTGCAAATATCTAATCCAAATTTCTTTTTTTAGACCCAAAGCTTTGGAAAATTTAAAACCTTTTTGTAATTCTAAGGAATTAAAATTTTTCTTTTTTTTGATACAAAAGTAAGTTAAAACCTTTTATGGAGCATGGGGAAATTGGGGTTTATTTTATATTAAACCAAAAAACTGGGGTTTCCCCAAAAAAAGGGGCACAATCGTGGGGGTTTTTTTTTAAATAAGCCGCAAATTTGCTACTTAAACATGGTTTATAAAAATTTTAAAATAAAAAAAATTCTTTCTAAAAAATTGGGCACTTCATAGAGACATTTTAGGCCTAAGATTCATAAAAAAGGTATAATTTCAAATGCAGACTTGACAATAATAAATTCAAAAAGAAGACACACAACTTAGAAGAGAAGCCGTACAACAAGGATAAAAGAAGGGGAAATAACAGGGAAGCCAGGCACACACACACATTCCCATTCTCTCATTCCAAGGAGGGGTGAGGTTTAGCTTTTAAAAAAAACATCCTTTTGGGCCCCTTTGGGAAAAAAAGTTTATGGTTTTACTTTTAAATAAATTTTTGATCATTCAGCCAAAGTAGCTCCCCAGTCCTTAATTTTCTATTAAAATTACTTCCTTAATCCAGGCCACCTTGAGAACTGGAGCATTTGCAAGGTTGCTTCCATGTAACAGGTAGAATAATGTGCAAAGAGCCTGTATGGAAGTCTATGGATCTCCTGCACTCTGTTTTTAAAACTTATCCAGGCACGCCATTGCCCACCACATTATCACTCCCTACGCCCCTAAATTATTTACAAAGGTACTCTTTTCTAAATGCAAAAGTTTTTTGAGGGAAATGGGCCCCTGAAATAAAGATATATGGGTTCATAATGTTCCTGTTAAGGGAAAAAAACATACCTTTTTAAAAAGCTGCCAATCCCCATGTCTCCAATCAGCACAGTTTTTAAAAAGCGGAAAAACCAAATGATGTGCAGGTGGGCAAAAACAGCAGGCAGGGTTTTTACTGGCTTTGCAGACCCGCGTTTATTTTTAAAAATTTTTCATGTAGATTCGATCATATAATGCTTTTTTACCATGCTGTTGGCTTCTTTGGTGTACATATTCCTCCTGGTCCCATCATTATAATACCAGTAGGTAATTATAAGAGTGTTCCTTCATTGTATATGGTTATTTTGTTTGTGATACAGCTTAATTTTTAATTGGTAAAGTTTACTTTGTTACTTATGTAACTCGCACAATGTTATGTTAAAGGAGTGTGCTGGCTAATCTTACAAAATTTTAGGATGCCATAGCTTGTTCGGAGAAACTTGAAGTCCCTGCAGCTCTGTACTAGAAATTCTTCAATATTATGGAGATATTCTTTCCTAATGGCAATGCTTATAGAAAGAATCCCTTTAAAAAATTGTGATGGATGATTGAGCCTACATTGTTTTATAATGTTGGCAAAAAAGTAAATCACACGTAATTATTTCCGTCAAAAATGCTATGATAATACATTTTTAATTTATTTATCTTTAGAACCCTTTGCTGCCATTGTCCGGGTTTGCTGTCTTTTATAGAGGTTAAGTGAAGTTTTCAATTCCTGGGGGCAATTCCTGAAATCTCCAGATGATGCCAAAAGGAGGAGACCCGTTGGACACGGGTGAATACAGTGTAATAAATCCCAAAAAGGTTGAAACCTCCGGCACCAAAAAAAATATAAAAACATATCCTTTAATTCAAATCATGTTAAAAAGGTCCAAGGTGAGATGCAGGGCCCTGCACTATCTGCCCAATTTGTTAGAGCTGATGCTCATGCCGTCACCTCTCACCCCATACAAAACGGGACACTCACGAGCCACCAAGCTCCTCTGCACCAGTCAACCTTGCACCTGGACAAGAGCCACTATTCGAGCCCCATGAACTCTCTGAACTCCCCTCACAGGGCCCACAAGCCTGCGATGAGGATGGGGCGAAACCGAGAGGCCGCCCACTCAGCTGTTGAGCACGCATCTCCCGACCAGCCTGAAGCAGAACGCCCGCTGCCTCCCCAGGATGATAGCTGGGTCTCAAATCCAGGAACCCCAACTTGGGGGGATAGCCCGCTCCCAGCACAACTGTCTCCAGAAATGGCAAGTCACAACTTATACACAATGCGCCCCCTTCAGCAGAAAAGCGCCGATCAGGTGCGGTCTCCATCACATCCTACAGAGGCCATGCAAGCCTTGGCTGCGCACCCATAACTCCAAGCTCTGCTCATGCTTCTACCATCTAAATCTGACATGATGCAGCTGGGGCTAGAGCTCAGACAAGCATGGAAGCAGGATCTGCATCCAGTGCAGGAGGCAGTGACGGAGTTACGAGAAAAACACCAGTTTCTGGAACAAAGACAAGAATCTACTAATCTCGCCATTAAAGATATACAAACCTCCTTAGCTGCTCAAGAAGAACGTCAGAATCATCTTGAGGTGCAGCTCAACGATTTGGAGAACCGCAGCCGGCGTAACAACATCAGGCTACGCGGGCTCCCTGAGGCAGTCCGTACTGCCGACCTTATACCAATGCTGACCAAAATTTTCAACCAGATCCTAGGCAGGCCCGAATATACTTACATAGAATTCGATTGGGCGCACAGGGCCCTCCGTCCGCAGAGCCAAGATCCAACTAGGGTGAGAGATGTGATCTGCAGGGTGCATCACTACAACTTAAAGGACGAAATATTGCGTAAAGCCAGACTAATGAAATCAATAATGAACGATAACACCAAAATTCGGTTATACCCGGACCTATCCCAAAGGACTTTGCGCAAGAGAACAGCACTGAAGCCTCTTCTTGCTTTACTTCAGGACAGACGAAACCAATACCGCTGGGGGTTCCCCTTCGCTCTCCAAGTTAAACGAGGGGACTCGCTGGTGGTCTTGCGCTCCCCTGCGGATCTTCCAAGTTTTAGTGAAGCTCTGGATCTACCCCCTGTGGAGCTCCCTGACTGGTCGACTGCAGTTGGCCCAGTGTGGCCCCCCGAGTCCCTATCTCTACATCAACCATCCCATCGCTCATTTCCGACGTCTGCGCCAAAGTCTCAACGGTCGAGCCGTCAAAGGAGGAGGTCCAACGACGTGACGCCTCACCTAGATCCTCGTCGCTGATTCCCAGCGGTGAAGGATAGACTGTAAATCCTCTCCAAACCTCATAGTTTGTGCTCTTTCCACTACATCTCTTCAGCGTTCCACATGACCCAGGGACGTGTTTTCTATAATTCAATCTTCTCTGCCTTCCTGCCGGATGGTGCTCGCTTAAATGTTTGTTTGATGACAACTGATCTGTTCTCTTTTGGTGACCATGTTGACCCCCCATTGGCGCTTCTGGCCATGTTCCTTAATTGGCCGACTGCTGCACTATGGCTGCACAGTTTAACTTGGTGGTCCTTGTTTGTTGAGCCGTTTGTTTTATTGTTTCTTTCCCTGTTCCCCTCTCTGTCTGTAAGCCAGCCGGTGTTGTCGACCCTGACCTCCCGGACTCTGCCAATGTTTGGAACCTGGGGTGAGTGTTTTTATATCAATGCGAATGTATAGCGTTAAAATCACATCCCTTAACGTTAAGGGATTTAATACCCCAGAAAAAAGGTCACAGGTGTTATATAACCTACACAAATCCAGATCCCACATAGTGTGCTTACAGGAGACGCACATTCTACAGGAACATGCCCATGTTTTGAGGAATACACATTACCCTGCCTGGTACCATAGCAGCAATACCCAACAAAAGACAAAGGGCGTAGCCATTCTAATCCCCAAGTCCCTCCCATTCACGGTTCTGGAGACTTGGGCTAATAGCGAAGCTAGGGTTCTTTTCTTGAAGGGTAATCTTCAGGGAAGAGTATACACTATAGCTAATATATACGCCCCTAACCATAACCAAATTCCCTTCCTGACAAAAACCTTAGATGAACTAACCTGCTTTGCCCAGGGACAGATAATTATATGTGGGGACTTCAATATGGTTCTGCAACCTGACCTTGACACATCCTCTGGAAAATCATCTGTCCCCATAAACACGATTAACAAATTCAAACGACTGGTGCATAAGATGCAATTGTCGGACTTATGGAGAATCATGCACCCAGGGGAGCGAGATTACACGTTTTTCTCTCACCCGCACCAGACATACAGCCGTATAGACTTCGTCCTCCTCCAGCACTCTCTTCTCTCGCACGCCGTAGATGCTAAGATTGATGTAATGACCCACTCAGACCACGCTCCTGTACACTGCCTTCTTGATCTACCACACTTCAGTCGCTCTCCATTTGCTTGGAGACTAAATGAGTCTCTTTTGCAAGACGCCCTATGTCTGAACGATCTCCAGACTGATATTAGGGAGTTTTGTGCCAACCATAGCAAAGACACTACGACTCCACAGACGCAGTGGGGGGCACTGAAGTGCGTTTTGAGAGGAACTCTAATCAAGCATGGGACTTGCCTAAAGCGTGAAGCTGCTGTTAATCTTCAGACTTTATTGAGGGAGCTCTATCCAGCGGAACTCTCCCATAAAGCTTCAGGCTCTGAACCAGACCTTCGACAGCTGACAAAATTGAGGCAGGAGGTTCTCGCACTCATGGAGCGAAAGCATAAACGCTACCGTCAAACCAGAGAGGCTGTGTTCTACGAGTGGAGCAATAAACCGGGCAGATATTTGGCGCGTGCGTTGCGAGAGAAGAGAGCCTCATTGTTTGTCCCGCAGATTAAGACTCCGGAAGGCAGATTGAAAACCTGACCAAGGAAATCCTATCGGTTTTCCATGGATTCTACTCGAACTTATATAAGCTCCCTAGACCATTAAACACGGGTGACCACGAGAGGCACTACGCAGACCTACAAGCGTATCTGCACAAAACAGCACCCCCTGCTATCTCCACGGAAGTACTCTCTTTCCTTGATAAGCCCTTCTCACAAGTGGAACTCCAGAGTGTTATCGCGTCTTTGCCGGCAGGCAAGAGCCCGGGCCCCGACGGCTTCACTGCCAAATTTTACAAAGTGCTGAAAACGGAGCTTACCCCACCTCTCCTGCATGCATTCAACACTGTTTCTAACAATTTGCCCTTTGATCCAGAATTTCTAAAGGCCCACATCACAGTAATCCCGAAACAGGGGAAAGACCCGGCTTTGTGTCAAAGCTACAGACCAATCTCCCTTATTAACGTGGATGATAAGATCTTTGCAAAGTTGATTGCGACCTGTCTCAACCCAAGACGGGTGGACCTGATACACCTCGACCAGGTGGGCTTTGTACCTACCAGGGAGGCAAGGGACAACATCCTGAAAACCTTTACCTTGATCGACCATGTACACCGTGCCCGAATCCCATGCATGCTCCTCTCATTGGACGCCGAAAAGGCATTCGACCGGGTAGACTGGTCGTTCATGATGGGAGTCCCTCAAACCTTGGACTGGGCTCGAATATCCTTGCAAAGATCTCAGCGTTATACAGTTCCCCTCAAGCACAAATTAGGGTTAATGGCTTCCTTTCCTCTCCCCTCCATATACGCAATGGTGCCAGGCAGGAATGCCCTCTCTCCCCCCTCCTGTATGCTCTAGTGTTGGAGCGCCTGCTGCAGGATATCCGCTCAAATGTCTCTGTCAAAGGGATCCCCTGCGGTGACTTACAGATCAAATGCTCAGCCTTCGCTGATGACATACTCTTGTACATAACCGAGCCTTTGATCTCGTTACCATCCATCCTACGAACTCTGGACACATATGGACGGTTTAGCAACCATAATGTCAACATGGCCAAGAATATGGCACTGAAACTTAAACATAGAAAACAAAATTTTTTTTATCCAGGATCTGTGATTTCTAATTCACTGCACACCTTTACAAATCCCCTTTTTTAAAATCTAACTTTTATTTTTAAACTTGATTAAAAAATTTTTTGGGGATATACTCACTGGTAGCTATTCCATTCGCTTAGGATGATCTTTCCCTATGCTTGCTCAGCCCTCTTATTCAGTCAATCAGTCAGGGAAGCGTCCCGAAAGGGTCGGCCCGACTTTAAATGACTAGCCCTACTGTCCCTCTCTTATATCTTTAAATTTAATTATTTACCAAGACAAATCTCCATATATAATTGCCACCTTTTGATAAAGTTGTATATACCATATGGAGAGATATGCAGTGTATACAATAGGGTCCTGTAGTGACTCTTTATGTGTGTATATCTTAATACAGCATTACCCCATAGTTAGTAGGCTAGACAAACATAGAGGATGAAAAGACATGGATATAACCTGAAAAAATCAGGTAGATAGATAAATATAAAATAGACAATCATTTATTTGACCCTAAGGGTCTACCCCTAAGATAGATAAACATAAAGGGTAGACAATCCTTTATACAACCTTGAACGTCTGCCCCGCGTTTCTCCCCTCCTATCACACCGAGGGGTTCCTCAGGGGGTCCAGTATAGTTGTATCTCCTGTTGGATGGTATTCATAGTTGTAAGATGATATCCATATTTGCGATGGCTGCTCTGATGTATGCAGGTGCATACTGGAGTATGTGCTGGCTATAAATAGTCTAGCTCACCTGTGTGTACTCTCCTCCCCACTCATTGCATCAGCATCCTCCAATTCAAACTGAGCATGCTCAAAGGTCCCACTGTGCGTCATATGGCCTTAACCTTCAAATGACATGTCAAGGTCCCACTGTGCGTCATAATGGCCTTACCTTCAAACTGAGCATGCTCAAAGGTCCTACTGCGCGTCACATGACCTTAACCTTCAAACTGAACTTGCTCAAAGGTCCTACTGCGCATCACATGATCTTAACCTTTAGACTGAGCATGCTCAAAGGTCCTACTGCGCATCACATGACCTTAACATTGTGCCGTGCTTATGCAAAGGTCCTCGAGCACTTTACAAGGTGTATATTTGATGCCATGGTAACGGTCTACTCATATGGATGCGCATTCCAGTAGCTTCTCTCTTGCTTATTATTTAGACTGGCTCTATTAACTGCGCTATCCATATTCTCCGAATCGGTCCCTGCTAATTTTAAGGGGATCCTTTCCCTTATCCCATAGCTTTAACTTAGTGCCACAAATATATTATGTATATACACATATATTGTTTTTTGTAATGGCTAACACAGATTACTTTGTTTAGCTGAAATAATTTCCGTCAACACAAATGTATTAATTATTTGCCAGCACTCTCCCTGATGCCTCCTGCTTTATTTTAGATAAAATATATAGTGAACAAATTACAAGAGAAAATATATATGTTTATCCTCTCATGGGTTATATGACCATCATGTCTGATTTGAACAACCCTTTCAGTAATATGAAAATATGAACCTGTTCCGTCCCTCTACACGTCTATATAAAGCATCCAAAATACAATAATTCATGTAAGGATTTCAAACGGTATGTCCATTGGGTTTCTTTTTGGAGGAGTCTCTTGTTTATATCCCCCTTTCTAGATGACATATTGATTTTTTCTATACATTGGAACATCAGTTCCGATGAATTTCCTTCATGTTCCTGCCACATATGTTTGGATATTGGCGTGTCTCGTCTAAGTCTAATATCTCCCAGATGTTCTCCTATACGTACTCTGAGCTGTCTGGGGGTCTTTCCCACATATTGTTTTCCACATCCACAATTTCCTAGATAAACTACCCATTTTGTCCGGCAGTTCATAAATTCACGAATGGTATAGATCTTGCCTATCACATTGCTCTTAAATTCCTTAGATTGATATATATGTTTACAAAAACTGCATCTTCCGCATCTATACATGCCGAGGGGTTTCCTTTCTAACCAAGTGCCCTTCTTGTTTTGGGGCAGATACATTGATGACGTCTTCGTGCTGTGGCAGGGCACAGAGGCGTCATTCAAGGAATTTATGGAGGCACTGAATACTAATCATATAGGTCTCAAGTTCACATATGAAATTCATTTGACTGAACTGGCATTCTTGGATTTAAAAATATTTAAAGATAGTATGGGCTTCCTACAAACCTGTACCCATAGGAAGAAGACAGCAACCAATAATCTTCTCAGATGGGAATCTCACCACCCGATAAATCTGAAAAAAGGGATCCCAAAGGGTCAATATTTAAGAATCCGTAGAAATTGTTCAAGGGTGGAAGATTACCACAGACAAGCACGGGATTTGCGCAACAGATTTCTGGAGAGAGGATACCCCCCTCTACACTTGAATTCTGCCTTTAAGAATGCACTATCAAAGGACAGAAATGCATTATTAAATCTAAAGGAGAAAAAAGAAGAAACAACACAGTTAAGGATAATAGGGACATTTGATGACCGTAACAATGAAGTCATGCAGATTTTACGTAAACATTGGGGGATTCTAAAATTAGATGGAGACCTGAGGGACCATTTATCATCAGGACCCCAGGTCACCTATAGACGAGGAAGATCCCTAAAAGATAGATTAACCCACAGTCATTATGTACCTCCGACTCCGAAGGGCACTTGGTTAGAAAGGAAACCCCTCGGCATGTATAGATGCGGAAGATGCAGTTTTTGTAAACATATATATCAATCTAAGGAATTTAAGAGCAATGTGACAGGCAAGATCTATACCATTCGTGAATTTATGAACTGCCGGACAGAGGGGGTAGTTTATCTAGGAAATTGTGGTTGTGGAAAACAATATGTGGGAAAGACCACCAGACAGCTCAGAGTACGTATAGGAGAACATCTGGGAGATATTAGACATAGACGAGACACGCCAATATCCAAACATATGTGGCAGGAACATGAAGGAAATTCATCGGAACTGATGTTCCAATGTATAGAAAAAATCAATATGTCATCTAGAAAGGGGGATATAAACAAGAGACTCCTCCAAAAAGAAACCCAATGGACATACCGTTTGAAATCCTTACAACCGGAGGGTTTGAATGAATTACTGTATTTTGGATGCTTTATATAGACGTGTAGAGGGACGGAACAGGTTCATATTTTCATATTACTGAAAGGGTTGTTCAAATCAGACATGATGGTCATTTAACCCATGAGAGGATAAACATATATATTTTCTCTTGTAATTTGTTCACTATATATTTTATCTAAAATAAAGCAGAAGGCATCAGGGAGAGTGCTGGCAAATAATTAATACATTTGTGTTGACGGAAATTATTTCAGCTAAACAAAGTAATCTGTGTTAGACATTACAAAAAACAATATATGTGTATATACATAATATATTTGTGGCACTGTTAAAGCTATGGGATAAGTGAAAGGATCCCCTTAAAATTAGCAGGGACCAATTTGGAGAATATAGATAGCGCAGTTATATGAGCCAGTCAATAATATATTTGTGCACTGTTAAAGCTATGGATATGAAAGGATCCCCTTAAAATTAGCAGGACCAATTTGGAAATATGAGTAACGCAGTTAATAGAGCATTAAATAATAAGCAAGTAGAAACTACTGGAATGCGCATCCATATGAGTAGACCGTACCATGGCATCAAATATACAGCTTGTAATGTGCGACATGTAGGACCATTTAAGCAGTTGCCAGTCTTGAAAGTGTTAAGGTCATGTGATGCGCAGTAGGACCTTTGAGCATGCTCAGTTTGAAGGTTAAGGCCATATGACGCGCAGTAGGACCTTTGAGCATGCTCAGTTTGAATTGGAGGATGCTGATGCAATGAGTGGGGAGGAGAGTACACACAGGTGAGCTAGACTATTTATAGCCAGCACATACTCCAGTATGCACCTGCATATATCAGAGCAGCCATCGCAAATATGGATATCATCTTACAACTATGATACCATCCAACAGGAGATACAAATATACTGGACCCCCTGAAGAACCCCTCGGTGTGATAGGAGGGGGGAAACGCGTCGGGGCAGACGTTCAAGGTCGTATAAAGGATTGTCTACCCTTTATGTTTATCTATCTTAGGGGTAGACCCTTAGGGTCATATAAATGATTGTCTATTTTATATTTATCTATCTTAGAGGTGAATTTTTTCAGGTTATATCCATGTCTTTTCATCCTCTATGTTTGTCTAGCTCACTAGTTATGGGGCAATGTTGTATAAGACATAGACACATAAAGAGTCACTACAGGATCCTATTGTATATATTGTATATTTCTCCATATGGTATAGACAACCTTATCAGAAAGAGTGGCAATTATATATGGAGACTTATCTTGGTAAATAATTAAATTTAAAGATATGAGAGAGGGACAGTAGGGCCAGTCATTTAAAGTCGGGCTGACCCTTTCGGGACGCTTCCCTGACTGATTGACTGAATAAGAGGGCTGAGCAAGCATAGGGAAAGATCATCCTAAGCGAATGGAATAGCTACCAGTGAGTATATCCCAAACATTTTTTAATCAAGTTTAAAAATAAGTTAGATTTTAGATTAGGGGATTTGTAAAGGTATGGCACTGAACCTTACACTGCCAGACAGGGACGTATCCCAGCTGAGAGCCGCGTACTCCTTCTCCTGGGCCACATCATCCATAAAATACCTGGGAGTGCATATCGCGGCAGACCTTAAGCGTACATTTGACCTCAACTTTACCCCGATATTGACCTTAATTCAGGGAGACCTCTCCAGGTGGGATAGAAAAGATTTCTCCTGGATAGGTCATATCAATATACTAAAAATGAACGCCCTACCACGCCTCTTATACTTGTTTCAGGTGATCCCTATAGTGCTCCCGAAAACTTTTTTCCAGTCTATAAACAAGCTAGTGACATACTTTATATGGGCACGGAAACACCCCAGAGTATCCAGAGACACATTGATAGCTCCACAATTAGAAGGGGGGCTATCCCTCCCTGATTTCCGGGGATATTACCTGGCGGCAGTCGCGGTAAGGATATTGGACGGTTTTCACAATCCGCGATCCAAACTGTGGGTGCAAATAGAATCAGCACTATATAACTGCCCAACCGCGTCTCTCCCATGGCTACCCCCCGCAATATTACCTAAAAGATTACTTAATCAGGTCCAAATAGTCTCTCAAACTACTATCCTCACCTGCAGAGCCTATCCCTCCTCGATGCACATCTTTGAGACAGGACACCCACTAACTCCCATCTCAGGCAACCCGGGAATACCTGAAACTCTAAGACGCATGAGACTGGGGACGGGCGGAGAAAGGGGATTCACCATAATGATGGATGTGTATGAAGGCTCTACGCTAAGGTCATACACGGACCTGGCGGGTGCCTCTCCACAGGGGAACTTTGCCAGATTCCATTATTATCAACTGCGGAGTGTATGCTATGTGATTGAAACGTCGCTTTCATTAAGCAGACCACTCTCAGTGTTTGAGCGTTGGTGCCTGCAGTTGGGGCCTTTTCCCCATGCCCTCTCTAGAATTTTTGGTTTGTTGATCCATAAAGGAGACACTCAACGTTTCGCATATCAAAACTCTTCGGAGAGGGAGCTCCAAAGGTTTCTCTCAGACGAGGAGTAGGGAGAGGTGTTCGTTAGACTCAGAGGGTCCTCCGTCTCGATAAAGACGCAAGAACTCAACTTTAAGATACTGTCTCGATGGTATAGGGTCCCGGCACTCCTGCATAGCTTGTACCCTACAATCCCAAACACTTGCTGGAGATGTGGAGATGGGGTGGGATCCATGCTACACATATGGTGGGGTTGCAAGTTACTCCAACCTTTCTGGTGTAAAGTGATCGATGTTATTCACTTAGTCCCGGGGGAGGGGTTGGATAATGACCCAGTCACACTGCTGTTTCTCTGTGTACGAGGCTCCCACCGCTCGCTCAGGAACCGTCTTGTTCTTGCCTTGTTAAACTCTGCCAAAACAATTATTCCACGACTCTGGCGCTCCCCAACCTGCCCCTCAATAACTGAGTGGTTTAGGGAGATACATAGAATATGTAAATGGGAAGAGATAAGATGTGACTCCCACGGCGACTCCTTACACTATTACAAGATATGGGATGACTGGCTGACCTTTTCTCAGTCAGATCAGTATAGATCTATCCTGTGACCGAACTGAAGCGGCAGTGGGTGGTGTACAGGCGTCGACACCGGCTGGCTTGGCTCTCCCCCTTTCCCTCCCCTATACTCTCCTCCTCCCCTTATTCGTGTCTTGTTGACTTTGGTTTTAATTTTGTCTTCTCAACCTTCTTATTGTTGCTCTTCGCTGTGGAGGGCAGACCCGGTAGACCTCAATAGAGACCTGATATTTTACAACCCTATTAAGAATACCAGCCTTATGGGCTTAAACACGAGGTCCCCGGCCCCCCCTCTACTAATCCCTCCAACCTCAGGGACAGCGAAGTTTAGTTGAGCTACTACAATCTTCATTGCCCACAACTTTTGAGTCTACATGCAACAAATCGAACTGTCGCACTGAAATTTGCCTAGGTTATTGCCTGTTCTACAAATATTAAATAGTTTACCGGACTCATAAAGATAACTCTTCTTAACAAGTTGCCAATGTCAGTGATGTTAAGCTACGAAATGTGACATTTCCTAATCTTACTGGTTTCCTTATACTGTATTTGTATTGCTTCAGATGTCTATGGCAATAAAGTTCTTTTTGAATTAAAAAAAAAAAAAAGTCCAAGGTTCTCCGTACTTTTAGAAAGGAATTGAAATCTTTTTGCTGAGCACAAGCTTTTCTTTTCATATATTTTTTGATACTATGTTTATGTTTGTACTGACTTTGTTACACAGTGAGATGGGTTCTAGAGAATAAAAGAATTGCATTGAAAAATGCACAAAATTCTAAAATAATAAACTTATCAACATACCTACTTTCAGAACTCGTCATGGATGCCTCACTATTAGAGTCCCCCACAACAGCTGTTTCATTCCTGCATGGTGACGATCACGGTGTCAACCACTGGAATGTCTAAATTGGGTGATCCTAAACAATGGCAAATGAATATTACTGTTTAGTGCCGAATAATTTGCCATAATTAGATGGTAGTTATTGGGTTTATGGTAACATCTTTGGGATAAAAGGCAAAGAAGAAATTAATGTATGCATCCCTAGCGGTCCAGGGCAATGGAGAAGTTAAGGTCAGTATCCCTGATGGTCTAAACATTCATATTTGTGAATGTTGCAGCATCTTAGAAAGTATGGAGAACCTTAGACTTTTTTAACATGATTTGAATTAAATGATATGTTTTTATCTGAGAGTTTTTTGGTGCCAGAGTTTTCAACCTTTTTGGGATTTGTTACATTATAAACATAGCTTCATCCCCGCATGCACTAGGTAGCAATCTTTAATTTAACTATGGGGTGATGTCTGATCATTTATGAAGAATAAATGACTTCAGAGGGCCGAATGACATCTCCATCACAATCTTAACATTTTATATTTCTAATATTTATTAGGTTTAGACTTCGGGGAAAAAAGTGGGAGTATCTGATTAAGTACCGTCATTTGTTCCACTGTGAATAGAAGACAATGGAACAGAACTACAGACATGAAGCTGATTTGTCATGACATGTTATATGTACTGTGTTGATGTCCCACTTGGTAGCAAATGTCATCCACTGTGGTTGTCTGATGTGATTAGTAAACCAAGCTTTCAAGGTGATTTGTTTCCTTTGTCTGGAATTAACAATATTGCACATGTTCAAAACATGACTTAAAGGGGCATTCCCATTCCACCTAAGTAAGCTTAATTCTCGCACAATAAAAATTTGTGAATTTTTCCATTATGTTTTGTGTATTATTTTTAAGTGCTTTTAAAATCCATCGAAAGGGAATCTTCATTGTTCACTTCCAGAAGATGAAAATGTGTCATGGTCATGTGTTGATTACACAGACCAATTACAGTGCAGTTATTATAAATCTGTCATTCAAGAAGCCATGTTCTCATGGGTTGGATTGTCTGGTTTGAATAATCACTAATATAATACTGGACAAGTAATCAATTCTGCTGCAGTTCCACATTAGGAATGAAGCATTACATGGTGCCTGTAAAAATCAATGAGCCGTCAATACAGTTAGGTCCTCCAGATAGAGACTGTTGCTGGTCTGTTGTTAATTGTTTGCATTTGTGTTGTAACCATGACCACGTGCGCCTGTGCAATTTGTTCTCTTTTTTTTGAGGTGCTGACCATTTTTTGTCTTTCTGGATTCTATGCATGGGAGAGTGACTACCTGTATTTTGGTTGTACACTTCATCCCTCTATTCAGCATTTTTTTCTCAAATCAGAAAAGAGTATAGCTGGAACACACTTTCCCTAAAAAATATTGAGACCTGGTAAGGCACTAAGAGAGGTAATTCTGAATAGTATAGGTCCCCATGTGAACCGAGTTGGTGGATGCCATTGGTGGATGGACCATCACAACTTGATCAATTTGTTCACTAAGAACCTTAGATTTTCATATTTACTAGATGTAGCAGTCATCAACTAAATAATTCATATAGTGATTGTTTATCTATGTCTTAGAGTTTGCAGAGTGCTGCTGGTTAGTTTCTGTATATTCGTACTACAGCTATGACAGCGTGCAACTGCGCCATTTATTCCATTTTTTTTTTTTGGAGCTGCTCACAATTTTGTGTCTTTTTTTGTCTCTCCAGATAGATACAATTTAGAGTTGCTCTTGTCTCTGGCAATAAAGGATCCTCTCTATTAACACACGTTTGTGTTAACAGGATATTGATTTTGTAAACCAGATAATCCATGAAAGCAGCTTCATATCTGGTTCAGATCTACCATATTGCCCTTTATTAACATGGCAAATTGAAAGTACGCATGACTCTAACCAGAAAACTTCTTTAAACTGGAAATCTAAAATGTTTGGTGTTTCCAGTCAAATGTGTGTAAAATATGGTGCAAAAATAAACAAAATGGGAAGGAAAACATACAGATAGACCAAGGAAGGCATCAGTGTCAAATTAGAAATTTTAATGTAAAATATTTTGTAAAGAGAAAATGTGCAACAAGACCAATATAGAAAAGCCAAATAAAAACCAGCAATAACAAGGCTACAGTAGGGTAAACAGAAGCAATTATCAATTGTGGAGGATTGGATAAAAGTGATATTCAATGATGAATCGCTAATCTGCATTGGGCGAGGTGATGATGCTGGAACTTTTGTCTGGTGCCGTTAATGAAACATATAGGGATGACACATAAAAAAACCACTAACATTCCCTCACTTCATTATATCAGGTTGTATGTTGGGTAAAGGACCATGGGAGATGGTAAACTTTACCTAAAAAGGTTTAAAGGGGTTTTGCCATGAAGTAAAATTGATGTGGGAATCTTGCAAATTAAATAATAAACATTTTGACCATTCATTATTATGAAAAATTCTGGACCGTTTTTGTTTTAGCTGCTCCTTTAGTGATTCATTGTTTACAGCTCGTCTCCAGGAGATACGACCAGAGCCGAGAGCTCCTCAGTCATGGCCAGACATGCTCAACATCACCTCTCCTCTCAGGCAGCTACTGCGTGTTCAAACCCCAGGTGCTGTCATTCTACTCCCGTCCTCTGTACTCCTTAGTAATTAGTCAAACAGTGCAAATAAAGAAAAAAGAAACCTCAATGAGGTATGTGCATTGATAAAGAGAAATAAAATCCACAGCTTTGGTTCCTGCAGGGATTTGAACCTAGGACCATTGTGCTGTGAGGCAAAAGCTTTACCTCTGACCTACAATGTAGCTACTCACATATATATTCATAAACAGACCTTCCTTTGATTAGAGAGAGGAAAGGCCTGGTGATGTCATCCTGCTGAGTCACATGATATGCAATTAAAACAAATCACACACGCCCCATTCTGAGCACACAGAGCTGAAGAGCTGGATGCAGGAGGTATGAAATAAAATTGTGACAAAACCCCTTTAGTGACATTGAAGTCATTTTTCAATACGGTAATACACCTTTTTCTTTAGGAAAGGCTTCCCAAGTCAATGACAAAATTTATAGTGGAAATAAACATTGGGTTACATTTACTATGACAATTGCAGGAAAATACATGACACCACATTTATTATGGATTTTAGACAATTCAGCGTCTCATTCAACAAAAGGGGCTTGGTTTTATGGAAATGGCTCTGTAGAAAAAGGTGTGGCTTAGTCTGTGATGCTGTGTGCCAAAAAGTGGGCTAAAATTTCTGAGCATTTATGGTCAGAACCTTAACCAACTAATAAGTGGTGCTAAATTAGACAAAAGTGTCTATAAATGCACCAGGTTTATACTACAGCAGGAGCTACTGTGATAAATCTAATGTATTTTTAGACTGTCTAGTCTACGTTTACACAAGTCAATGTGCCTCATTGTTCCATAACAAGTCTCCATCCTGCAAAGCTAATTAGTCGACTGCTCTTGGAAAGATGAGTCAGTTGGAACCAGTATAATGTAGAATATCATGTATTATTAGTGAGGGCCATGCTTCAAACAATTCAGTTGTCATAAAAGCCAGATGAGGGCAACAAGCTAATTTTTTTTATGAATTTTTTTCCATCTACTTTATTTTGAGAAACATGTCAGTAATAAAAAAATAATATTGTTTGAGATATGTTGTCTGAAGCCAGAATGTTGAACTAATAATCAAATATTATTTTGTGTTATTTCTCTGATTTGTATAAAAGAAGAACTAAAGTACTCCCTTGCATTCTGAGAAAATGGGTTGTAATACTATAAACTTGTCACATAATCTTCAAAAAATTGGGAATCTCGCAAGAGAACAGAGAGTGACTTTTGATCACTATATTTACTATTTTGCCATAGGCAAACTTAAACTCTGTCAGTTCTCTATCTGTAAAACACTAAAACATAACTTTTAATATGTATAACTCTTAACCTCTATACACACTATTTAAAAACCTGATTTCTAATCTCGTCATTTAACCCTTTTTGCTTCTGAAAGAAGGAATAACTCCTTTTCTATTATCAAATCTGGTGGAGCACCACCTGTTAACAGGAGAGCATTATATCTATAGCAAAGTACTAGCTCCAGTAAGGGATCCCAAGCCTACTACCTGGCATTCGTCCCTAATCTCATGGACACAAAACAAATAAGGCCCCCTTGTTACACCCTCTGCAGCAGGTGACACTTCTAGACAGAGGTGAGAAATCACAATTTAGAGGACCTCCAACCCCTGATGAAGCCAGATTAGCTGGCGAAACATGTCGGGGAGGTCAGATATGACGTTTTAAATTGCGATTTCTCACCTCTGTCTAGAAGTGTCACCTGCTGCAGAGGTGTCACAAGGGGGCCTTATTTGTTTTGTGTCCATGGATTAGGACGACTGCCCAGGTCGTGGCTTGGGATCCCTTACTGGAGCTAGTACTTTGCTATAGATATAAGGCTTTCCTGTTAATAGGTGGTGCTCCCCCTATTTGATAATAGAAAATGAGTTATTCCTTCTCTCAGAAGCAAAAAGGGTTAAATGACGAGGTTAGAAATCAGGTTTTTAAATAGTGTGTATAGAGGTTAAGAATTATACATAATAAAAGTTACGTTTTAGTGTTTTACAGATAGAGAACTGATAGAATTTAAGTTTGCCTACGGCAAAATAGTAAATATAGTAATACTATAAACTCACCCTTTGTGGTGTAAATAGGAGGCACAACTCTCCGAGTACCTGAAGTGACCAATGATGTATAAGTAGTAAGTTTGGAGTCCACTGCTGCTTGCTGAAGTCTTGATGAGCCTTTTCTCCAAAGGGAAACCCAAAAAGAAGAATTTCCCGATAGTGAGTGCTCTGCTGCGCTCCTGATCAAAATAAAATTTATTGAAAAAAAACAGGGAAACCCAATAAATTTTTATCTAAAAGACACAGATCGAGATTTTGGTCTTGCTTCCTTTGGGTTTTGCCAAACCAATACTCCACTTAACTTGTGCTTTGGTGTATATTACATTTTTGTGATTTGAGTATTTGCTGTGAAGTAAATAAAAGGTGGAAGAACATCCTCTAAGTGTGGCAATTACATCAATTTTGCTAGGAGCATGCTACATCTAATGTTTGACATTGTATGTTTTAACAAACTAGGCCAACAAGAGAGCAATACAATATTTAAAGCAGGGTTTCAATTTAGGAATCAATTTTTTTTAAAATGTTTTTCTTTTTTAAACAAATTACATAACTGAATAGTACAAGCAAAAAAAACAAAAAAACAATGCCAAATATATTTTTAGAAAAAATGCTTCCTGCCCTTTCCCTTGCCCCATTATTGTTGGGGAACCGTCTTGGAAGGAGCCAAAATCGTTTTATGGCTCTTGGTTTACAGTGCCCAGGGAAGTTTTTGGAGGGGAGGGGGGGCTTTTTGAATAAGCAAAAAATTTTTATAGATACAAAATTTTTAAAAAATGATCTTACATAGACGATGGAGTCTATTTTTTTTTTTTAAAAAATATTATTTTAAAAGTTTTCTTTTTTTGGTATTTCAATACTACCGATGCCAGTTTTCCTTTTCTTTGCCCCTGATTTAAATGGCAATTCCACCCTGTGCCAAAGATCTGATTAGCCTGAAATATATTTGTTGTTTGGTGCTACATCATAACAGTGCTATTTAAAAATTTGGACTGTTGTTATTAGGTCCTAAATTCTAATGCCTAATTAGGTAAATGATTGAATTCAGGCTAATTACAGTTGCCACTAGATAGGTCTGATTTCTGTGTTGAATTTAATGTATGTTTACTGTGCACTAAGCTCCCTTTACAGGTGCCAGTTTT
>JAODAL010009227.1:0-112286 GCA_025379985.1 Phyllomedusa bahiana
TGATTCCCCCAACCCACCCCAAGATCCAACCTCAATGATCCCCCCATAATAAACCTCAAAGACCCCCACCCCAGGGAAAAATGATTAAAATTTTTTTCTCCCTTAAGATCCTTAAAATGATCCCCCACCTCAAAGATCCTCAATCAATGATATTCACCACAATGATTCTACCACAATGATCTGTTACCTCAATGTTCCTCCCACAATATCCCCCACAATGATCCTCACCAATATCCTCACCAATATCACACTGATGCCTCACCACAATGATCGTTACCTCAATGTTCCTCACCACAATGATCCTCACCTCAATGATCCTCACCACAATGATCCTCACCACAATGACTCTAACCACAATGATCCTCACCACAATGATCCTCACCACAATGATCCTCACCACAATGATCCTCACCACAATGATCCTCACCTCAATGATCCTCACCACAATGATTCTCACCACAATGATCCTCACCACAATGATTCTCAGCACAATGATCCTCACCATAATAATCCTCAATGATCCTCACCTCAGTGATCCTCACCACAATGATCCACACCTCAATGATCCTCACCATAATAATCCTCAATGACCCTCACCTCAATGATCCTCACCACAATGATCCTCACCACAATGATCCTCACCTCAATGATCCTCACCTCAATGATCCTCAACTCAATGATATTCACCACAATGATTCTCACCACAATGATCCTCACCTCAATGATCCTCACCACAATGATCCTCACCACAATGATCCTCACCTCAATGATCCTCACCACAATGATCCTCACCTCAATGATCCTCACCACAATGATCCTCACCACAATGATCCTCACCATAATAATCCTCAATGATCCTCACCTCAATGATCCTCACCTCAATGATCCTCACCTCAATGATCCTCACCACAATGATCCTCACCACAATGATCCTCACCTCAATGATCCTCACCACAATGATCCTCACCACAATGATCCTCACCTCAATGATCCTCACCACAATGATTCTCACCACAATGATCCTCACCTCAATTATCCTTACCTCAATGATCCTCACCACAATGATTCCCCCACCCAATGATCCCACCCTGATCCTCACCAGAATGATTCTCACCACAATGATCTTCACCTCAATGATCCTCACCTCAATGATCCTCACCAAAATGATCCTCGCCTCAATGACTCTAACCACAATGATCCTCACCACAACGATCCTCACCACAATACTCACCCAAAAGATCCTCCCTCAATGATTCCTCCCATGATCCTCACCACAATGACCCTCATCTCAATGATCCTCACCACAATGATCCCCACCACAATGATCCTCACCCCAATGATCCTCACCACAATTATCCTCACCACAATATTACCTTCCACAAATGATCCTCCAAATTCAATGATCCTACCCAATGATCCCCACCCAATGATCCTCACCTCAATGTTCCCACCAAAACCTCACCCAATGATACTCACCACAATGATCCTCCCCACAATGATCCTCACCTAATGATCTCCCTCAATGATCCTCACCCCAATGATCCTCCCCACAATGATCCTCACCCAAGATCCTCAACAATGATCCTCACCCCAAAGACCTAACCCAATGATCCTCAAACCCCAAATGATCCTCACCCTAACCTAATGATCCTCGCCACAATGATCCCTACCTCCCCAATGATCCCCAAACCCCAATGATCCCCACCACAATTGATCCTCACCTCAATGATCCTCACCAATATCCCAAGATCCATCTCCCACCAATGATACACTCAAATCCTCACCAACAAGATCCCTCCCACAATGACCCTCCCCTCAAAAGACCTCACCACAATGATCCTCACCTCAATGATCCTCACCTCAAATTTCCCTCACCCAATGATTTACCCTTTTCAATGATCTCACCCATTACCCAATGATCCTACCCAATTCAACCACAATGATTACTTTTTATCAATGTTCCACACCACAATGAATCCCCAATGATCCTACAAATGATCATCAAACCAACAATGACCTATCAATGATTTATTGGTCCTACCTGGTTTGATTCAGAACACAATTTGTTTAGTTCCTAAAATAAAATGAATCTACAAAAATTTAAAACAATACTAATGTTGATCCTATACAATGATATTCCGTCTCAATATCCGTTACAATAATTATAAAAATCCTAAACTAATTTTATTTCTCACCATTAATCTTTCAACCAATGATTCTCACTCAATGACCCCCAAACAATAACCTCATCTCATGATCCTCTCCACAATGATCTAACAAGACCCAAAACAAATGATCCTCACCCCAATGACCTCACCTCAATGATCTCACCCAAGACCCCCAAATGATCTCACCTCAATGATCCCCCACCCAATGATCCTCAAACCAAATGATCCTCCCTCCCAAAGATCCTATTTAATTTATCTCACTCAATGATCCTAAACCACAATGATTTCACCAAATGATTTCACACAAGATCTACCCAAATGATCCCACCACAATAAACCTCACCCAATATTTTTTCCAAAAAATCCCACCACTGTTTACCTTAACCAATGATCCTACCCAATATCCTCACCACAATGATCTTACCACATGATCCTCCCCAAAGATCCCACCCAAAAAGACCTCAACAATGACCCCCCCACAAGGACCCCACCCCCAAGTCCGGTCCTCCCTGCTGGTCTTATCAGCAGCACATTTTTTTATTTTCTTTTACAAAGTTAATCTTTATAAGGATAATTCATTAAAGGGGTATGTTTCCTTTTGGATTATTTTTGGTCTATATATGGAAACTCTCTTATCACCTGTACAACTGAAGGTATAAATTTCTTCACTACTAAGGGTCTGTGGATTGTGTTCTCTTTCAGTTCCAGGAGGGCGCAGTGACCCACAGGGATTCTACACTTTTGTAGCCACACTATACACCTATGGGACCTTATGGTGCAGGATCAGGATGGCAGGTGCTACACATTTTTGTATAAGGAAGAAAAACAAATTGTAAATGACTCACTGCAGTGGTGAGGAACTTAATGAGTTCACTCAAGACCCATTGTCTTGCTGGTCAATCAAGATTCTCCATTATCCCCGAGGTGCCACCACTCACAGTGATTACCTTCCATGACAAAGTACTGAAGGGCTCTATTGATGTGATTAATTATCTTAACTACTTAGCACAAGAATTTGGAAGTATTCAAATGAATTCTGTGAATATACATTAAGTTGATTTGATTGGGGAGATAATGGGGGAGGTTGGGCTATTGTCCCCTTCTGTACCTGCTGGGCAAGGTGAGCTGCAGGGCACAATGAGAGATAAGATAACAACACATCATGTATTGATCTCCCTTATCAGGTTCTATTCACAGAGGCAGCAAGCAGTGATGGTTCATCTGGATGGAACAGTTTTCTCCCCATTCAGGTGTTGGTCCTATATTTTATTACGATAGAAATACTGAAAATGGGAAAATGTTTCCCTCCATCGTAAAACTGTTTATTAGTCGGCGATTGATTACAAAATACGAACAGATGTAGATTTGTTCATTTCAAAATTTTGGCTGAGGTGGTGTCACTTACTATAACCAAGTCTTGTGTTGTACGGAGACATAATATCACAACCACAGGAATCAGTAAAGATCCATAGTTTCTTATAGCTAATGGATGTCAGTAGTATACGTCCACAACCTAATCGCACAGAATTACAGGTAGTGAAAATGACGTTACCTTCAGACCCCAGACCAAAAGCCCTAAACATATACAGACCCTTGACCACATCCCCTAAACACATACAGACCCCAGACCAGACACCCTAAACACATACAGACCCCAGACCAGACTCCCTAAACACATACAGACCTCAGACCAGACTCCCTAAACACATACAGACCTCAGACCAGACACCCTAAACACATACAGACCCCAGACCAGACTCCCTAAACACATACAGACCCCAGACCAGACTCCCTAAACACATACAGACCCCAGACCAGACTCCCTAAACACATACAGACCACAGACCAGACTCCCTAAACACATACAGACCCTAGACTAGACCCCCTAAACACATACAGACCCTAGACTAGACCCCCTAAACACATACATACTCTAGACTAGACCCCCTAAACACATACATACCCTAGACTAGACCCCCTAAACACATACAGACCCTAGACTAGACCCCCTAAACACATACAGACCCCAGACTAGACCTCCTAAATACCTACAGACCTCAGACCAGACTCCCTAAAAATACCTGACCCAGACAGACTCCCTAAGCAACACAAGACCCCAGACACTCCCTAAACATCATACAGACCCCAGACCAGACCCCTAAACACATACAGACACCAGACCAGACTCCATAACACATACAGACCCCAGACCAGACTCCCTAAACACATACAGACCCCAGACCAGACCCCTAACAATACAGACCAGGCAGACCCTAAACAATAGACCCAGACCAGACTCCTAACAGCAACCCAGACCAAAGCCCTAACCATACAGACCCTAGACTAGACCCCTAAACACATACAGACCCCAGACTCCATAACACATACAGACCCTAGACCAGACCCTTAAACACATACAACCCAGCCAGACCTCAACAGACCCCAGACCAAAAGCCCTAAACACATACAGACCCCAGACCAAAAGCCCTAAACACATACAGACCCCAGACCAGACTCCCTAAACACATACAGACCCCAGACCAGACACCCTAAACACATACAGACCCCAGACCAGACACCCTAAACACATACAGACCCACAGACAGACCCCTAAACAATACAGACCCAGACAAAGCCCTAAACACATACAGACCCAGACCAGACCTCTAAACACAAAGCCCAGCAGACACTAAACATAAGACCCACCAATCTAAACACACAGAACAGACCAGCCCCTAAACAATACAGACCCCAGACAGAACCGCTAAACACATACGGGGGGGGCCCCCCCCCCCCCCCCCCCCCCCCCCCCCAGACCCCAAAAAAAACCCCCCCAAAAAACCCCCCAAAAAAACAACCCAAAAACCCCAAAACAACGGGGGGGGGGAAAAAATCCCCAACAAAAACCCCAAAAAAAAACCCCGCCAATAAGGGGCACTTTTGATCCTCAGCTTGTTGAGACTTTGTATTATGAATGATATTAATATTTTGCAGGGTTTATTTGTGTTCCTCCGCAGTCGTCTGGATTGTGCTGTTGAGGTTTTATAAGTTTCTGCTGAGGTACGGGGCGCTCTGCTGTTCGGAGCATCTGTCCAAGAGAACTTTGCCAATCGCACATTTATTTTGTCTGGCAGAAGTTTTGCCAAAGTGCTGACCTGGAACTGTTCATAACGTCTCCCCTCTTGCCAATGTCGACCGAATGGTAAATAGCTGGCTGTGCCAACTGTATTGTATATACAGAACGGCTGCAATTAACGTTACTATGATTATATGGATTATATGGTCACACAGTAGCAGATGTAAAGGAACCAGAAACTGAGAGGCCTTTATGTCCATTATATTTTATTTACATCAGTTCCTGGGAAAGCTGGGTGCTAACCAAGATGGCCACCCATGGGCATAACTATAGAGGTGGCAGCCATTGCACCTGTTGTAGGGTTCAGAGGTGGAGGGGGCTCCCTCAGGTGCAAGAACATTGTACTTTTATGTAGAGAATAACAACTTGGTGGTTACTGTCCAGCAGTGCTATGTGACATCTCTGATATATGGCGGTATTGTATATTAATTTACAGGGGTGTTCTCACCATACATTAATAGGATATGCCATCAAAGTTTGATAGGTTTGGGTCCCACTATCCCAGGAACATGTCCCCAAAAGTCTCAGAATGGAGAGACAGTTACACTTGTTCATGACTCTCCATTCTGTTCTATGGGAGTTCCAAGTACAGGGGAGCACTGTGCTCTCCATTCAGTTCTGTGGGAGTTCCCAGTACAGTGGAGCGATGTGTTCTCCATTCTGTTCTATGAGAATTCCCAGTACAGGGGAACGCTGTGTTCTCTCCATTCTGTCCTATGGGAGTTCCCAGTACAGGGGAGTGCTGTGTTCTCTCCATTCTCCTCTATGGGAGTTCCCAGTACAGGGGAGCGCTGTGTTCTCTCCATTATGTGCTATGGGAGTTCCCAGTACAGGGGAGCGCTGTGTTCTCTCCATTCTGTGCTATGGGAGTTCCCAGTACAGGGGAGCGCTGTGTTCTCTCCATTCTGCTCTATGGGAGTTCCCAGTACAGGGGATTGCTGTGTTTTCTCCATTCTGTTCTATGGGAGTTCCCAGTACAGGGGAGCGCTGTGTTCTTTCCATTGTACTCTATGGGAGTTCCCAGTACAGGGGAGTGCTGTGTTCTCTCCATTCTGTTCTATGGGAGTTCCGGATACAGAGGAGCGTTTTGTTCTCCATTCTGTCCTATGGGAGTTCCAAGTACAGAGGAGCGCTGTGTTCTCCATTCTCTTCTATGGGAGTTCCCATCTGTATCACCCAGCTTTCCTAAACTACTGAGTAGAAAGACTTCAGCAGGGATAGATGAAGACACATTCAACAGGTTCTGCCATTCAGAGTTGTAGAAAAGCCGGGTGCTAACCACATATCAGCTTCTGGAGAAGATTTTTTTTTATATATCAGTGAATTTTCTTAAAGAAAACATTTGACAGGACGAACCTTTCCAGGAATGTGGCAGTGACAAGATCAGTCGAGAACAAGTACGTGCGGCGTCCACCTTTCAGGATCATCCTATCGTCCAATCTTCATAGCGCCGGCCTTTCCTCGTCACTGTGAAACTATTCAGGAATATTTCAGGTGAAAAGTTGATAGAAAATTATAGAGGAAAACACCCAAAATGTCTAGTTATAAGATCATATAATTCATGGGGGCAGAAGATGATTGATTTTACCCCTGGTCCTCTAAGGGGCAGTATAGAGCTACAGTGGTAAAAGCATACCTCCCAACTGTCCCTATTTTGGAGGGACTGTCTCTATTTTTAACCCTGGTCCCTCTGTCCCTCTTAGCTCTATAAATGTCCCTCTTTTTCATTTGGGAAATAGATTTGCGTCAATAAACTGATTATCTTGCTTTAAAAAGTACCTGATTGCTTCCTCGCTGTTTATTACATAATAACTTACTTAATATTTCATCATTGGATACAATGCAATCCTGAAAATGTGTCCCTTTTTGGCCATCTAAAAAGTTGGCATGTACGTGTTTGGGCGTGGTTAGAGGCGTGTCTTGGTGTGATGTCATGTGTTTGGGCGTGGTTAGAGGTGTGTCTTGGTGTGACCCTCTTTGCAATCTCTAAAAGTTGGGAGGTGTGGGTAAAAGCTCCTATGTGCAAAGCAGGTACTGCAACCCAAAAAGGCCTCATTCACATATTGTTTTCAGTCCACTTTTGTGGTATCAATCGAATACTGTACAGTATTTAGCGAACGTCACCAGTTTCTGTGGTTATCTACGATTTTGTGTCCAGTACACTTAGATCACATCCACTAAATATGGTAAATAGAGTCCAATTAGGACTAGCTTTGCCCTACACAAGTCAATGGCCTCATCACGGCCCTGCGGCGGTATCTGTCAGATAACTTTTTACAGTATCCCAATAGATACCTGCAACAGCTTGGATTTAGGTAAAGTATGTGAGAATTTTAAAATTAAATATATATTTATATATAAATTATATTAATATATATATTATATAACTATATATTATATAATATAGTACAGCATCCTCGACTTACACCGTTCTGACTTACATCTGTCCCCTAGTTACAAACGGACTTAGGGGGCGTGCTGGCACTTGTAGTTCCATGTTCCACAGCAGACAGTAGCTGTGAAACGACAAGTGCCAGCATGCCACAGCAGACCATGAGGTGAAAATGAGGTGAAATCTTCTTAACAAGGGCACAGACAGCAAAACAAACATAAAAACCCTTCCCTGCACTGTACATTTTGTGCTGAAATTACATTTAATACATATACCTGTTCTGACTTACATACAAATTCAACTTAAGAACAAACCTGCAGTCCCCATCCCGTTCGTAATCCAGGGACTGCCTGTATATATTTATTTATATATATATATACCCCGACCTCCATCACAAAATGGCAGCAAACAGTTGTTGAATCCTGTATAATGGCAGAACGACGTAAAATGTCTGCCTCAGCTTATCTTAAAATATGGCTGATGGCACTGTATACAGCCTGACTCCTGTATGATAGACAAATGAGGTAAAATGGCTGCCTTGACCCTTATAACAAAATGGATGACTTCACTGTATACGGCCTGACTGCTGCATGATGTGAACATGAGGTAAAATGGTTACCTCGACTCTTATAACAAAATGGCTGATGTCACTGTATACAGCCTGACTCCTGTATAATGGGACATGAAGTAAAATGGCTGACTCAACCCATATAACAAAATGGCTGATGGCACTGTATACGCATAGTTGCCAACTTTTGAAAATGAAAAAGCAGGAGACTTTAGATGGCGGCGCGCATAGCGCGCCACGGCAAAAATTTGTATGGACACGCCCATCTTTCCGGTATGCCACGCCCCCTTCAAAAAGCCACACCCCACTCCACCTAACTGCATAACGGCTTTGGAAGAAAGACGGTAGATGCCCTTATAGCCAGGTATTAACCCCCCCCTAAGCAGGTAGTGCCCCTTACAGGCAGGTAGATGCCCCCTGGTAGCCAAGTCGATGCCCCTCTGTAGCCAGGTAGGTGCCCCCATTGTTGCCAGGTAGGTGCCCCCATTGTTTGCCAGCTAGTGCCCCCTCTGTTGCCAGCTAGTGCCCCCTCTGTTGCCAGGTAGATGCCCCCTCTGTTGCCAGGTAGATGTCCCCATTGTTGCCAGGTAGGTGCCCCCATTGTTGCCAGCTAGTGCCCCCATTGTTTGCCAGCTAGTGCCCCCTCTGTTGCCAGCTAGTGCCCCCTCTGTTGCCAGGTAGTGCCCCCATTGTTGCCAGGTAGTGCCCCCTCTGTTGCCAGGTAGTGCCCCCATTGTTGCCAGGTAGTGCCCCCTCTGTTGCCAGGTAGATGCCCCCTCTGTTGCCTGGTAGTGCCAACATTGGTGCCAGGTGATGCCCCCTCTGTTGCCAGGTAGAGTGCCCCCTCTGTTGCCAGGTAGATGCCCCCTCTGTTGCTAGGTAGTGCCCCTCTGTTGCCAGGTAGTGTCCCCTCTGTTGCCAGGTGATGTCCCCTCTGTTGCCAGGTAGGTGCCCCCTCTGTTACCAGGTAGTGCCCCCTCTGTTGCCAGGTAGATGTCCCCTCTGTTGCCAGTTAGTGCCCCCATTGTTGCCAGGCAGATGTCCCCTCTGTTGCCAGGTAGTGCCCCCTCTGTTGTCAGGTAGTGCCCCCTCTGTTGCCAGGAAGAGCCCCCATTGTTGCCAGGTAGTGCCCCCATTGTTGCCAGGTTGTGCCCCCTCTGTTGCCAGGTAGATGCCCCCTCTGTTGCCAGGTAGTGCCCCCTCTGTTGCAGGTAGATGTCCCCTCTGTTGCCAGGTAGTGCCCCCATTGTTGCCAGGTAGATGCCCCCTCTGTTGCCAGGAAGAGCCCCCATTGTTGCCAGGAAGAGCCCCCTCTGTTGCCAGGTAGATGCCCCCTCTGTTGCCAGGTAGATGTCCCCTCTGTTGCCAGGTAGTGCCCCCATTGTTGCCAGGCAGAGCCCTCCCCTATAGCTAATAAAAATAAAATAATAAAATCCATTTACCTCACCAGGCTCCTGCAGCGCTTCCAGCTCCGATCGATCTCCTTCAGCGGCGCAGGGGGAAGTGAGAGCAGCCGCGCGTCACTCTCTGCAGCCGCGCGTCACTTCCCTGCGCCGCTGACCAGTATGTGCGGCGCACACACGGCGCCGGACATACAGGGGGAGGAGGCAGGAGGGAGCGATCCCTCCTGCCTCCTCCCTGCTCAGCGAGACCCCGGGGGGTGAAGCGGGGCGCAGCGGCCGCTTCACCCCCCTGTAGGAGCGGCCCGGCGGCGCCGGAGTAGCGCACTAGCGCTACTCGGGCGCCGCGGCCATTTAAAGAGCCCCCGCCTGCTGGCGGCGGGAGGAATGCCAACTCCCCCGGGAGGGCGGGAGGGGACCACAAATAGCGGGACCCCCCCGCCAAAAATGGGAGAGTTGGCATGTATGTGTATACGGCCTGACTCCTGTATAATGGGACATGAGGTAAAATGGCTGACTCAACCCATATAACAAAATGGCTGATGCCACTGTATACGGCCTGACTGCTGAATGATGGGAACATGAGTTAAAATGGCCGCCTCAACCGAGATAACAAAATGGCTGATGTCACTGTATACAGCCTGAGTTCTATATGATGGGAACATGAGGTAAAATCATACCTCCCAAGTGTCCCTATTTTGGAGGGACAGCCCCTATTTTTAACCCTTGTCCATCTGCCCCTCTTTGCTCTAAAAATGTCCCTCTTTTTCATTTGGGAAATAGATTTTCATCAATAACTGACTCTCTTGCTTTAAAAAGTATCTGATTGATTCCTGGCTGTATATTATATAACAACTTACTTAAGATTTCATCACTGTATACAAAGCAATCCTGAGAATGTGTCCCTTTTTGGCTGTCTAAAAAGTTGGCATGTGTGTGTTTGGGCGTTGCTAGAAGCGGGTCTTGGTGTGATGTCATGTGTTTGGGCGTGGCTAGAAGCGGGTCTTGGTGTGATGTCATGTGTTTGGGCGTGGTTAGAGGCGTGTCTTGGTGTGATGTCATGTGTTTGGGTGTGGTTAGAGGCGTGACCTGATGTGTCCCTCTTTGCAATTTCTAAAAGTTGGGAGGTGTGGCTAAAATGGCTTCCTCAACCCATATAACAAAATGGCTGATGTCACTATATACGGCCTGACTGCTGCATGATGGGAACATGAGGTAAAATGGCTGCCTCAACCCATATAACAAAATGGCTGATGTCCCTGCATACGGCATGACTCCTGTATGATGGGAACATGAGGTACAATGGTCACCTCAACCGAGATAACAAAATGGCTGATGTCACTGTATACGGCCTGACTGCTGCATGATGGGAACATGAGGTAAAATGGCTGCCTCAACCCATATAACAAAATGGCTGAGGTCCCTGTATATAGCCTGACTCCTGTATAATGGGACATGAGATAAAATGACTGCCTAAACCCATATAACAAAATTGCTGATGTCACTGTATACGGCCTGACTCCTGTATAATGGGACATGAGGTAAAATGGCTGCCTAAACCCATTAAACAAAATGGCTGATGTATACAGCCTGACTCCTGTATAATGGGACATGAGGTACAATGGTCACCTCAACCGAGGTCCGAGATAACAAAATTTTGTCACTGTATACAACCTGACTCCTGTATAATGGGAACATGAGGTAAAATGGCTGTCTCAACCCACATAACAAAATGGCTGATGTCACTGTATACGGCCTGACTCCTGTATAATGGGAACATGAGGTAAAATGGCTGTCTCAACCCATATAACAAAATGGCTGATGTCCCTGTATACGGCATGACTCCTGTATGATGGGAACATGAGGTACAATGGTCACCTCAACCGAGATAACAAAATGGCTGATGTCACTGTATACAGCCTGACTGCTGCTTGATGGGAACATGAGGTAAAATGGCTGCCTCAACCCATATAACAAAATGGCTGATGTCACTGTATACGGCCTGACTCCTGTATAATGGGACATGAGGTAAAATGGCTGCCTAAACCCATATAACAAAATGGCTGATGTATACAGCCTGACTCCTGTATAATGGGACATGAGGTACAATGGTCACCTCAACCGAGATAACAAAATGTTGTCACTGTATACAGCCTGACTCCTGTATAATGGGAACATGAGGTAAAATGGCTGTCTCAACCCACATAACAAAATGGCTCATGTCACTGTATATGGCCTGACTCCTGTATAATGGGAACATGAGGTAAAATGGCTGTCTCAACCCATATAACAAAATGGCTGATGTCCCTGTATTCGGCATGACTCCTGTATGATGGGAACATGAGGTACAATGGTCACCTCAACCGTGATAACAAAATGGCTGATGTCACTGTGTACGGCCTGACTGCTGCATGATGGGAACATGAGGTAAAATGGCTGTCTCAACCCACATAACAAAATGGCTGATGTCCCTGTATACAGCCTGACTGGTGCATGATGATAACATGAGGTACAATGGTCACCTCAAACGAGATAACAAAATGACTGATGTCACTGTGTACGGCCTGACTGCTGCATGATGGGAACATGAGGTAAAATGGCTGCCTCAACCCACATAACAAAATGGCTGAAGTCACTGTATACGGCGTGACTCCTGTATGGTGGGGACATGAGGTAAAATGGTAACCTCAACTTGCTAACTAAATAGCTGACTCCACTATGACTCCTGTATGGTGGGGACATGAGGTAGATTAGCCACCAGAGCTTATGTTACTAATGTCTGAATTCACCGTATATGGCCTGATTGCTGTATGATGGGAACATGGCCACCATAGCTTATATAACCACATGTCTGAGGTCACTGTTTACAGCCTGACTCCAGTATGATGGAAACATGAAGTAAAATGGTCGCCCCAACTTACTTACAAAATGGCTGACTGCACTGTATATGGCCTGACTCCATGTTGATGGCAGCATGATGTGAAATACTCTCCACATCTAACATCACAAAATGGCTGATTGTATGGTAAGTGGTCTGCTGTGCGAACCTTCACCCTCTCTACCTCTCTAGGAGTCTATGGTTTTTGGAGACAATGCCAGCTGGCAAATTCCCTCACATTTCAGTCTTTCCAACACATTCTCCAATTTAATTAAACCTGGTTTTACTGAAATACATGACTTCAATTCCATTTATTTCTAACAACCAAAATCTCACTTATCTGACGTTTGCCGACAACTTGTCTGAAAAAAATAAATACATAAAACAGTGGTAAAAATGTATGGCCATAAAAAATGTCAAAAACAGACATTTCTAGTTTTGGGTAGCATTTCCCTAATCGCTCTTTATATTTCATTTTCCATCGGTGCATAAACTACAAACGACGAGAAATAAAAAGAAAAACTGAATTTATTAAAATACAAAATGTATATTTATTTTGTTTAAATTTCGAACCATCTTTCACAGAAAGTACATTGTGCTCCAATATGAAACGCATCATCATCACCTCCGGCTCCTCCGCTCCTGAACGTCTTCAGCGACACTTTATTTTTTATTCTATTTTTTTTTCCAACCTTCCTGTAAGCAGAGGTGTGGATGTCAACTCACAGGTTTAGAAACTTAATTTAATTTTCCACTCTGCTCCAAAACATACAGCGAATCAAGATGTCACAGCACCAGCGACCCCAGCAGTGAGCCAAAGTAAATGCCCAATTCACCTTATTAAATTCTTTTTTTTTATCCCTTCTCTCTACATAAGATTTGTACACAGGTGTCTACAAAAATATTGCATTGTACTTCAGGACTGAGCCCACAACTGGGGACTAAAACCGGATTTATCCACTGTACACCGTACTATAATATCTGAAAATGTAATGTGCTCACTTTAAAAAATAAAATAAATACATTATAAAAATATAAACTAAATTTACAATTTTTAAGAATAAATACATAAAAAGGAAATAAAAAAAAGAATATTAGTCAAAAATATCTACAAAAAGAGACAACACCCCCCTGACCCCAAAAACAAAGTGTCTCTTGGCCATTTAACCGCTATAGTATGCTTATTTACAAAATATACGTATAAGCGGGTTCTATGTCCGAATAAACCACTCTAAAAGCTCATGTCAAGAATTAACTACTTAAAATTTGGCCCCATGAAAAGAAAAAAAATACTTTAAATCTCCCCCCATGTACAGGAATGAATTATAATATGCCCCCTATGTACAAGAATAGAACTACTAAAATACTGTCCCTTGTACAAGAAAAAAATACTTTAAATGGTCTTTTTTAAAAGAATTAACTACTATAATACTGTCTATGTACAGGAGATAATACTTTTAATATGCCCTATGTACTGAATATAATACTATAATATGCCCCCTTGTACAAGAAATAATACTAAATATCCCCTTATGTAAAGAATTTATAATACATAATACTCCCCTCTAGTACAAGAATATAACTACTATAAATTGGGTTCCCTATGTAAAAGGGAATAAAACTCTTAATATGCCCCCTATGTACAAAAATATATACTATAATATGTCCCTATGTACAAGAATATAACTTAAAATTCGCTCCCTATGTACAAGAATAAAAAAATTTTATGCTTTTTTGTAAAAATTAGAACATATAATCTCCCCCTATTACAAAAATTAACTACTATAATACTGCCCTTGTCTAAAATAAATATTTAAATACTGGTCCTTGTACAAAAATATAATATAAAATATGTTATGTCAAGAATATAATACTATATTTCCCCTATTTCCGGAATATAATTAAATATAATACCCCCCCCCCTTGAAAAAATAAAAAAATTTATTTAGCCCCTTTACAAAAAAAATATTTAAAATACTGTCTAGTACAAGAAGTATTTTATAAAATATTGTATTCAAAAAATTTAACTCTTTTAATAATGCCCCCTTTGTAAAAAATTTATAGTACTAAAATACTTCCCCTATGTAAAGAATATAACACTTTTAATATACCCTTATGTACAAAAATAAAATCTATATAACTCCCCCCTAGTACAAGAAATAAATAATAATACTGCTCTTGTAAAAAATTTTAAATATATATACTGCCCCCTTGTACAAGAAATAACTACAAATCGTCCTCTTGTAAAAGAATATAACTACTATAATCGCCCCCTATTTACAAAAATATAATATATAATACTCCCCCTATGTACAAAAATTAAAATCTATTAATTGTCCAAAGTAAAAGAATATAATACTTAATATGCCTATGTACAGAATTAGTACTAAAATATGGGTTTTTTGTCCGTCTGGGATTATGTTTCAAAATTGTTTGTGCTCATCTAGGACTTTATCCCTTTTTTATTGTAGTGAGCCAGAAAAGTAAGTGATCACATATTGGGGGAGTAGCAGTTAATTGTAGTTTTTTGGCTACTTGGGTTCTTTTTTCTTTCTTTTTCAGTCCCGTATTTTGATTTGGGCCAAAAACTTCCTTTCTCATCATAGAACCGATCTGGGGCGGTCCCTTTATTGTTTTGTGTAGCTTGGACGGAGTGCGTATAGGTGGTGTGGGCAGAGTTTCACCCGGGCCCCTTTTGTATGTAAAAATGAATCTATTTTCCATAGCATGTAGTGGGGGGGTAAGATTTGCAATGGGGCCCAGAAGCTTTTCATTAACCCCTCTGGCTTTGGGTGTAATGTTGTATGTAGCATGGTGATTGAAATTTGGATCCCTTTTATTCGATGTCCTGTGCCAGATGCTTAATATATAGGTGTTTCGCTGTACAAGCTGGAGGGAGTTTTTTTTGGGGAAAACGTAAAATAGCGGCTGCAAAAAAAAAAAAAAACAAAGTTAAAGGGGTGTCAGAGGGGGGTAATAGAATTGTTGGGGGCCCCTACCAAAATAGTGGGCCCAAAAGAATGACAGGAAAAAGTAACAGAAGCATAAGTGGCAATAATTAATGTTCTAAACATTCTCGCCATATATAAAAGAAATCACATTGAATGCAAGAGAGCAGAAAACCCCCCATATATAAGGTTTTTTAGGAGGAGGGGGGAGTGAGTCTGTTTACAATTTGGGGTTTTATGATAAAGGGGGAAGTGAGCTCTGTGTATTGGGATAGAGGGAGAGTGAGCTTGTGTTATAGGGGTAGAGGAGAGAAATGAGTTGTGATTAGGGGGTAGAGGAGAGAAGTGAGCTCTGTGATATATAGGGATAGAGGAGAAAGTGAGCTTGTGATATTAGGGATAGAGGAGAGAAGCTGAGCTCTGTGTATATAGGGAAAAAGGGGGGAATGGCCTGTGATATTTTGGGGTGAGGAGAGAAGCTAGCTCTGTGATATTAGGGGTAGAGGGAGAAGTGGTATGTGTATATAGGGATAGAGGAGAGAAAGGGCTATGTGATATATGGGTGAGGAGAGAAAGGGGTAAGTGAAAAATAGGGTAGAGGAGAGAAGTGAGAAAATTTTAAAGGGAAGAAGAGAAGCTGAGCTATGTGATATATGGGTAGAGGAGGAAACTGAGATGTTTTATTAGGGTAGAGGGGAAGTGAATGGATAATAGGGGATAGAGGAGAGAAGTGAGCTATGTGTTATAGGGTAGGGAGAGAAGTGAGCTATGTGATATTAGGGTTATATGATGAGGGAGGAGGGCTTGTGATTTTAGGGGATATGATAGGGGAGAGATGAGCTCTGTATATTGGGTTATATGATAGAGGGGAGAAGTGAGTTGTCAATTTTGGGTTTATGATAGAGGAGGGGGGAGTCTGTTTTATAGGGTTATTGATGGGGGGAAGCTGAGCCCCGTCTATTGGGGTTTTTGATAGAGGAGAGAAATGAGCTCTTCATATATGGGTTATATGATAGAGGAGAGAAGCTGAGCCCGTCATATATAGGGTTATATGATAGAGGAGAGAAGCTGAGCTCTGTCATATATAGGGTTATATGATAGAGGAGAGAAGCTGAGCTATGACAAATATAGGGTTATATGATAGAGGAGAAAAGCTGAGCTCTGTATATATGGGTTATATGATAGGGAGGAGGAGCTGAGCTCTTTATATTGGTTATATGATAGAGGGAGAAGCTGAGCCCCTGTTATATAGGGTTATATGATAGAGGGAGAAGCTGGCTCTGTATATATGGGTTATATGATGGGGGCCGAGTGAAGAGAAGCTGAGCTCTGTCATATATAGGGTTATATGATAGAGGAGAGAAGCTGAGCTTTCACACAGCGCACTTTTGGTGCAGTTTTAACTGCGCTTCAATGATGTGCCTTTATTACCAGCAAGCTTTTTGCACTTATCTAAACTGTTTGGAAACTGAGTAATCAATCACTATGTTTGTATCCACAAGACTTCAAATATAGTAATTAATTACTTCCTTGAAACCCCTTTCTGAACAATTTAGACGTCTGCAAGAAGCTCGATGGTAATAAAGGGAGTTTAATTGAAGCGCAGTTAAAACTGCACCAAAAGTGCGCTGTGTGAAAGCTCCCTAAATTGAATGCTGTTCAGTACAGGAACAGAGGCTCCAAATGTCCCTAAACCGTGGTATTCCAAACACAAGCAGCCTGGACCTGCGCCTAGATCCCAATCAGCACATTTTCGTGCATGTAACCCTCACATGGGGACACGGGGCGTATGTAATGTATTTCAGAATTTCTGCGCTGAGCACTTTTCCAAAGATTAAAAGTGTCTATAAAGCGTTCAGAGATATTGTCAACACCACCAGCCCTGTGGCACATTATGTGCTGGCATGTAATAAAAGCCTGCGTAACCTAATCAAAATGTGCCGCTGCCAGGATACACGTATCTGCACGAGCCATCGTACACCCCGAATATAATTACCAGGATAACTGCCCTGATAGTCATCTAAAGAGCAGCAAGATGCCGGGAAACGCTGCTGCAATTAAGAGATCATTTCCAGCAATTCAGCGCCGAGACCTCAGAAAAAAGGAAAGGACTAAGAAAAAATAAAGGGGAAATTGGGGTAAAGCGGAAATTGACGGTGAAATATGGATAAAATATAGGGGAAAGGAGGAGTGGATGGTAAAATCTATACTTTAGTAGACTGACACACAGTGCAATGAAAGGCAAAACTGCTCAAGAAAACACTAAAATACGAAAACCATATAGGGGGGAATTTGCTGGCCACTAAACACCTCTATACAGTTGCCTAATATCGTGATATACAGTGCTGACATCAACATGCACTGCAGAAACAACAGTAGTGCCATACAGTGCTTAGGTAGGAACCGCTATTAGTGTCTAAGTGTAAACCCCCATCATTTCACTGCGAAATAATGAGTGCCATAGAGTGCTTAGGTAGGAACCGCTATACATGCTCTACAGTACTATACATGCTCTACAGTGCTACCACCATCATACACTGCAGAAATAATAGCAGTGCCATAGAGTGCTTAGTAGACGTATGGTACACTCAGCTTAGTGTACATTGCGTCATAGCAGTGTAGGCTTAGGTGGCGCTAGGCTACAGTCTTACGCTCTACAGTGCTACCACCATCATACACTGCAGAAATAATAGCAGTGCCATAGAGTGCTTAAAGGGGTTGTCTCACTACAGGGATCGCTGCTTTTTATGTTAAAGATCTTGCAAAAACAAGTCACTTTGCAATATGTGTCCATTAGCAGTGTCCTACCTATTCCTAGATATCCCCTCTTGTATGGGCTGCATCAGCTCCTCAGGTCACTATAGCTACAGACCTGTTCCATCTCCTGATAGGCTGCCAGCACTGGTTGCTAAAGCTACATACCTGTATGATATCTCCTGATAGGCTGCCAGCACTGGTTGCTATAGCTACAGACCTGTTCAATCTCCTGATAGGCTGTCAGCAGTGGTTGCTATAGCTACAGACTTGTGTGATCTCTCCTGATAGGCTGCCAGCACTGGTCGCTATAGCTACAGACCTGTTCCATCTCCTGATAGGCTGTCAGCACTGGTTGCTATAGCTACAGACTTGTGTGATCTCTCCTGATAGGCTGCCAGCACTGGTCGCTATAGCTACAGACCTGTTCCATCTCCTGATAGGCTGTCAGCACTGGTTGCTATAGCTACAGACTTGTGTGATCTCTCCTGATAGGCTACCAGCACTGGTTGCTATAGATACAGACCTGGCTTCTACTGCAGCCTAGTAGAAGCCAGTAAACACGTCACTGAATTCAAAGTGAGACCAAGAAAACAGGACTGAGGTAAAATGAATCAATGTAGTGAAACAAACCCTTTGGCCATGTTCACACGGCTTATTTCACAACTGATTTGGAGCCGTATTTACGGCCGCAAATCCGTTGCGAAATCAGTTACAAACAAGTAACTGGCCGTTTTACATTGATTTTAATGGGAAATACGTGTCGTCGTTCAGACGACACTTATTTCCGAGTCCGGATTGCGGCCGCAATTCGGCCGCAAAAACAATGTGCATGTCAATTATTTCCGGACGGATTCACCACCTACAATGAATGGAGATGGTGAATCCGTCGGGAAATCGGTTCCAAATACGTGCTACACTTAGTGGCACTTATTTGAAACTGATTTGCACCTGATTTCGGAACGTATTTACGATCGGCAATCCGACGTAAATACGTTCTGAAATAAGCCGTGTGAACATTGCCTTTAAGTAACACTATACGTACTTTACTGTGCTGCCGCCATCATACACTGCAGAAATAATAGCAGTGCCATAGAGTGCTTAGTTAATTACCACTATACCTGCTCTACTGTTCTGACATCAACATACACTGCAGAAATAAGAGTAGTGCCATACCGTGCTTAGTTAATTACCAATTTACTGTATAGTGTTATTTACCTAAACATTGTATAGCGTTACTACTATTTCTGCAGTGTGTGGTAGAGGCAGCCCTGTATAGCACATATAGCGGTACTTACCTATGCACTGTATGGCACTATTATTTCTGTAGTGTATGATGGTGGGGGCAGCACTGTATAGCGGTACCTACCTAAGCACTATATGGCACTACTATTATTTCTGTAGTATATGATGGTGGCAGCACTGTATAGCACATATAGCGCTACTTACCCATAGGTGTAACTTTAGGGGGGTACGGAGGGGACTGGTCCCTCCCCCCCACTTTTTTCTGGGTGGGGGACGGTCCCCCCCACTTTTTATCCACTTCAATAAAAAAATAATCCATATGAAAGCATGAGAATACAGTAAGTGGGGAGAGCAGAGCACAGAGGAGGAAGAAGTTAACCCTTGTGCATCTTGGGGGGGGACAGAGTAGGTAGCAACCTCGGGTGTCAGTGCAGAGTGAGAGCAGCACTGATTAATGGATAGGATACAGAAATCTGCCTTGGGCAGTCTGGGGCGTTTGCTCGTGGAAATTCAGAGTTTGCAAGCGCCCAATTTCCAACACTCAAACGACACCGTCAGTGCTGAAAAACCGTCATGTGAGCTCACCCTAAGTGTGTAGTGTGTCTGTGTTCAATATATGTATATATACACACACAATTTCCGAGGTACCTTGTCTAATGTAGTCTCTGGGGTACAGTGTGTAATGTACCGTATATTTCGGACTATAAGACGCACTTTTTTTCCCCCAAATTTGGGGGGAAAAACAGGGGTGGGTCTTATAGTCCAAATATAATCTCAGGCCGGCAGGGGACTGGAGTGCCGCGATGCTGCAGGAAGCTGCGGCGGGGTTTAAAGGGTTAAACCCGGGCGCCAGCTTTCTGCATCATCGCGGAACACCAGTCTCCTGCCAGCCCAAGAGCGTTTAATGTGGACGGCGAGTGCTTGTTGTGGGCCGCATGCGCTTGGTGTGGGCGGCGGGCGCTGGGTGGCCACAGAGTACGGGCACCTGCCGTTCAGTGTGGCCACTCTTGTGTGGATGGCCGGACGTTCTGTGCGGATGGCCGGACGCTGTGTGCTAGCAGCTGCGGCGGCACTAACTTGCGGGTGGGCAGTAGATGGAGCCTGGTCCATTCCTGCTCTTAACACTTCCGCCGCCAATTTGAGGCGATCTGGCACGCCCGCCGATAACCCCCCAAAATTTTAAATTGTTATTTTGGTGGCGCGGAAACCCGCCCGCGCGCGCTGGGCCCCCCCCATGTCCTTATTCACCGCCGGCGGGTTTTTGGGTAATAAGCCAGTCACAAAATCTCGTGTAAATGCAAAGTGTGGAAAACCCTGGCCTTTTAGGGTGTGTTCACACGGCGTGTTGGGGTCCGTGTGAACTAAGCTTTTGTGATCGTTGTTTGGGTCCATCGAACGGACCCAGACACGATCTTTAAAAATGGCAGTGTGTTTTTAAAACACCGAGTGATTTACCGATGCGTGTTTGCATCACATCTTTCCGATCCATCTTTCAGATCCATTCCAACTTTTGGAGCGGATCCGAAAGACGGATCGGACAGATGTGATGTAAACACACATCGGTGATGTTTCATGTGAACGTCAATACATGTTTCCCATTGCCGGCAGTATTAAACTCACTGCTTTATTGTTAGATGCGTGTCGGGTCTGTTCAGAGGACCAGACAGCGTCCAAAAGCGGATGTTCACATGGACCCAAGACCCCTTTTGACAACCCTTAAAGTAAAAAGAACAAAGTATTAAAAAAAAATATTAAAAGTTTTAAAAGAACCCTTTTGTCATTTTACAAATTTAAAAAAATAAAAAAGTTACACATAATTGTTATCCAAAAAAGTTAATGTTGCGGTGCCATGCCGCCCATCCGTCTGGAGTCGGCGTCCCCGCCACCGTCGGGAAGCAATTTTGATGAACTAATGCTTTGAACGGCAGGGTCCCGCAACATAACCTGATATTCCCCCTCTATTTTGAAATATTTGCCACTGTAAAGTCAGTTTAAATGTCTGTTGTTTTGTTTTTTTAAGAAGAATTTTTTAAATTTACTAAGTTTTAGGGTTCCATTAATTTTCTGGACACTGTTTGAGCGGTTTGGGGAACCCCGCGTTTGAACCAGGTGGCAAATCTCGGTTTAAATACAATTTAGATAAAAAGGGCCAATTATATTTTATAAAATATTTGTTTCGCCATGTCCGTAAAGTCCAACTTTAAAAATAAAACATTGTCCCATACGCTATACAGCATAGAAGAAAAAAACCCAAAAAGCCAAAATTTTGGTTTTTTGTCATTTAATATCCCCCCAAAAAATGGAAAAGGCCCCTTTCACCGGCTTTTTCCCCGCGTTTTGCCGACGGATTGACGTCGTCAACCGTCGGCAATCGCCAAAATAAGCACACCTATTTTCTTTGTTTCAAAAAAAATCGGCTCGTCGTTCAAAAGACGCGTGTTCCTTTTCCGGTTGCCGCCGCGGATGCGACGGGCCAATCCGGAGGAAAAAAAATTGACATGTCAATTATTTCCGGCGGTTCACCACCTCAATATTGGGATGGTGAATCCGTGGGGGAAATCAGTTAAATTTTGGGCCACATTAGTGACGCTTTTTTGAAACTGATTTTAAAACTAATTTCAGAACGTTTTACTCGGAAACCTTTTAAATACGTTCTGAAATAAGCCGTGTGAAACAGGCCAAAAAATTGACAAAAGTCACATTTTCCCCAAAAAAAATACACTTCAACCACACTTTTTTGTTCTATTTTTTTATCCTTTTTTCCCCCCCTCAAAAACCTGGTGATCTTATAGTCACATCATGATAAGGAGATGACCCCGAAATGCTTTGTGGTTTCATATGCTCTAAAATGATTTTATTTTTTCTAGGATTAAGAAAAAGGGGGTTTCTGCTTTTTTGGACTGCTTAGATTAAAGCTGGTTTCCCCTATTCTTGGATAGTCTTTATTCGGTTATTTTATGTCCGAAAAAAAAAGGTAATAACTTGGGGGGTTGGGTTTTAACAAAACTCTGTTGTACAGTGTGAAATTTAAATCCTAGGGTACGGTAAATAATGCATAATACCGGGGGGTACAGAGGGTAATAACCTGGAGTATAGGAGTAATTAATATCGGGTGTATGTTGTGTAATGTGAAAATCTCTGGGAAAGGGTTTTTAAAGGTAGTAATCTTGGGGTAAGGTGTGAAATGTACAAATACTGGGGTACAGTGGTAATGTGAAATTCTCTACAGAGGTATAATGTAATCTTCTGTACGGTGTAATGAAATTTTGGGTGCAGGGTGTGAATGTAGTAATCTTGGGGTATGGTGTAATGTAAATCTCTGGTTAGGGTGGGATGAAATTTTGGGTACAGGGTTTAATGTAATTCTTTTTTAGGGTTTTTCAGGTTTAATAAATACATTTTTTGGGGTACAGGAATTTATTTTTTCTTGATTTTCAATGTGAATTTCATTTTTGAGGTGCAATAATTTAATTTCTGTGACTACCATGTTTTTATAAATTTTAATTTCTGGACTCCAGTGTTTTAAAATTTTATTTCGTGCAGTGAGTGACGTCTTTTTTGGTGTATGGTATGCAATAAAATACATTTGGGGTACAGTATGTGACATAAGT
The DNA here is from genome assembly GCA_025379985.1 of Phyllomedusa bahiana. Taxonomy (NCBI): domain Eukaryota; kingdom Metazoa; phylum Chordata; class Amphibia; order Anura; family Hylidae; genus Phyllomedusa; species Phyllomedusa bahiana. The sequence goes on from JAODAL010009227.1 coordinate 23,101, forward strand.
GTTTCCCTTTGGGGTACAGTGGGGATTGGTTTCTTTTTTTCCTCATTTGTTGGGGTTGGGTTAAAAAAATTTAAAGGAGTAGTGATGGGGATGGGAGGGGTTTTTAAAAGAAATTTTTCGCATTTCACCACATTTTTTTTTTCCCTCTAAGGGGGGTAATATTTTGGGGGTGGTTTGGTTTTTATTGCCAGGGTACTTTTTAGTCCAGTGGGTCTTAAAAATTCAGATTTAGAGAGTCACTATAACCTTTCAGATTGCACCAAAAAAGGGTTTTCCATAAGGACTCCACCCGGGGCCTGTTGGGGGAGCTCACGCACTCCCTCAGACCTCCTAGTGGGATAAAGGGGGCCCCCTTCATGCAGGGGAGATGGGGAGAAAGGGGAAGGGGGGGGAAAAGGAAAAAGGGGAAGCAAGTGAAAGGAGGGAGGGATTGGGAAAATAGGGGTGAGAGGGGGAAAATTTGGGCCCCCCCCATTTTGAACCCCAAAATTTGCCCCTGTACTTACCTATGTACTGTATGGCACTATTATTTCTGTAGTGTATGATGTTGGTAGCACTGTATGCACTCTTTATTCTGTGTGTATGATGGTGGGGGGGCATGTATCGGTACTTACCTATGCATGAGGCAAATATTATTCCTGTAGTGTATGATGGTGGGGGCAGCACTGTTGGGATTTCCCATGCCTGTATGGACATTATTCCTGTAGTGTATGATGGTGGGGGCAGCACTGTATAGAGGTACTTACCTATGCACTGTATGGCACTATTATTCCTGTAGTGTATGATGGTGGGGGCAGCACTGTATAGTGGTACTTAACTAGCCGTATGGCATTTTTATTAATTGAGTGATGGGTGGGGGGGCAATGTATAGTGGTACTTTTCCTATGTACTTATGGCAATTATTTTTTTTAGTGTATATGGTGGGGGCGCACTGTATGCAGTACTTACCAGCCCGATGGCATATTTATTCCTGTGTGTAGATGGTGGGGGCCACTGTGTTGCACATCACCATATGGGCACAATCAGTCCGGGTACTACCAGTCCATGTCCTCTGCTGGCTCGTGATGAAGTTGCGCATGTGGATGCTTTGAGAAGGCGGCAGCCTCCCCCACTGTGCCGGCACGACCCCCTGGGGTTATGGACGGCCAGCACCTGAAACCTCCATCCGTGTCATTGATGCGGAAGCCTCTCAGCACAGTGTAGTCTGGATACAGAGCGGGAGATGATTAGCGTCAGGAATGGAGGAATGGGCTGAAGTTAACCCCTTCTAACCCCCTAGTGTGCACAGGTCGGGCACGCATGTATGCTTGGGTTTTGAGGGTTAACGTTGATACATAGTCAAAAAAACTAGGGCCCCCAAGGCGGAGGGGAGTGTGGTGTTTTCACTTTCCAAGCCCCTACCTCTTTTGGGGGATTGTTAATACTTGGGCGTGCACCAGTTTCCGCTGCATTATGCCCCAAAACCCTGGCGCAGGAAAAAGGGGGACACTGCCATACTTTTTAAAATTGAAAAAAAGGGTCAACGCATTGTGGTCATTTTTGCTCACTGCTGGGCCAGTCAGGCTGAAGAGTAAAGGCATGTTCACACGGTTTAAAAAGGGCCGTATTTCGGTCCCCAAATTCGCCCGAAGTGCGCCAATTCGGGCCGAAAAAGGCCCCCTCATTACGGTAATCCACAGTTTCATAGGAAAAATTTGGAACGCTCTCTCCCTGCCCCGGCGGGGGCCGCGGGGGGGAGATAATTTTTTACAGTCACTTTTTACGGGTATACGCGCCCCTAGCAGTGATTGTCAGGGGCCCCGGGGAAGTGCCGGCCCCCCCGGGTCACTCCCCCCTCCCCCCCCCCGTCCACACGGCGTAATTGCGGGCCGTAATTACGTCCCGCAATTAAGCCGTGTGAACATAGCCTAAAGGGTTAAGAGGAGGTGCACCAAAAGGGGTGTGCCTGGCACTATAAAAGGGGCTGTGGCGGGCGCTGCCGATGGGGCGCGTGGCGGGCGCTGCCGATGGGGCGCGTGGCGGGCGCTGCCGAAGGGGCGCGTGGCGGGCGCTGCCGAAGGGGCGCGTGGCGGGCGGTATTATTTGGGCCGCGTGGCTGGCTCTATTATTTGGGCCGCGTGGCTGGCTCTATTATTTGGGCCGCGTGGCTGGCTCTATTATTTGGGCCGCGTGGCTGGCGGTATTATTTGGGCCGCGTGGCTGGCGGTATTATTTGGGCCGCGTGGCTGGCTCTATTATTTGGGCCGCGTGGCTGGCTTTATTATTTTGGGCATTTGTCTGGTAGTATTGACCTAGTGACATGTGACCACCATATTTTCTGATGCATTTGTGACCTGTTTCGGGGAGGGCACCCACCATGTAAATGACGCCCTTCACTGTGATTCATTCCCGACTTGTACAAATGTAATACGTCTTCAAACGCCTCAAGCGTCTCCTTTACCCCAATGTGTAAATCTCCTGCAACAAAGACAGCGTCAGAACCTGTAGAGAGAGAAACCCATGGACCGAACAGGAAACATGGAGGACGTGGCCATACCGGTCCCATTCATGATGTCCTCGAGGAGCGGCCGCAGGGCAGGAGGGGCAGCGTGAGGCAAGAGGTAAGTGAAGAAAAACCTGAAACACAAAATCCAGTGAGTGACACCCACCAGCCCTGTGCCCGAAATGGGGCAAAAACTTTAGTGATCAGCAGCAGCAGCGACAAAGCTTAAAGATCATCACAAAATAAAGGGTTTCTTTGCTATTTGCAGCCTAGAGGAAAATTTTTAAGGGAGGTGTTCCCACCATAGACTGTGATGGCATATTGGTAAAATAAAGGATAGGATCAAAGACTGACAGGTTCGGGTCCCACCTCTGACACCTGCACATATCTTGGGAACAGGTACTTAAAAGTGTTGGTTCAGAATGGAGAGCCAGTCACGCTTGTACATGACTCTCCATTCTGTTCTATGGGAGTTCCCAGTACAGGGCAGCGCTGTGTTCTCTCCATTCTGGTCTATGGGAGTTCCCAGTACAGGGGAGCGCTGTGTTCTCTCCATTCTGTTCTATGGGAGTTCCCAGTACAGGGGAGCGCTGTGTTCTCTCCATTCTCCTCTATGGGAGTTCCCAGTACAGGGGAGCGCTGTGTTCTCTCCATTCTGTTCTATGGGAGTTCCCAGTACAAGGGAGCGCTGTGTTCTCTCCATTCTCCTCTATGGGAGTTCCCAGTACAGGGGAGCGCTGTGTTCTCTCCATTCTCCTCTATGGGAGTTCCCAGTACAGGGGAGCGCTGTGTTCTCTCCATTCTCCTCTATGGGAGTTCCCAGTACAGGGGAGCGCTGTGTTCTCTCCATTCTCCTCTATGGGAGTCCCCAGTACAGGGGAGCGCTGTGTTCTCTCCATTCTCCTCTATGGGAGTTCCCAGTACAGGGGAGCTCTGTGTTCTCTCCATTCTGTTCTATGGGAGTTCCCAGTACAGGGGAGCGCTGTGTTCTCTCCATTCTGTTCTATGGGAGTTCCCAGTACAGGGGAGCGCTGTGTTCTCTCCATTCTGTTCTATGGGAGTTCCCAGTACAGGGGTGTGCTGTGGTCTCTCCATTCTCCTCTAAGGCAGTTCCCAGTAAAGGGGAGTGCTGTGTTCTCTCCATTCTCCTCTATAGGATTTCCCAGTACAGGGGAGCGCGGTGTTCTCTCCATTCTCCTCTATGGGAGTTCCCAGTACAGGGGAGCGCTGTGTTCTCTCCATTCTCCTCTATGGGAGTTCCCAGTACAGGGAGCGCTGTGTTCTCTCCAGTCTCCTCTATGGGAGTTTCCCAGTACAGGGGAGCGCTGTGTTCTCTCCATTCTCCTCTATGGGAGTTCCCAGTACAGGGGAGCGCTGTGTTCTCTCCATTCTCCTCTATGGGAGTTCCCAGTACAGGGGAGCGCTGTGTTCTCTCCATTCTCCTCTATGGGAGTTCCCAGTACAGGGGAGCGCTGTGTTCTCTCCATTCTCCTCTATGGGAGTTCCCAGTACAGGGGAGCGCTGTGTTCTCTCCATTCTCTTCTATGGGAGTTCCCAGTACAGGGGAGCGCTGTGTTCTCTCCATTCTGTTCTATGGCAGTTCCCAGAACAGGGGAGCACTGTGTCCTGGGCCTATCAGTCTTTGATGGCATATCCTATTAATTTTTCCCTATAGTCTATGGTGTTAACAGCCTTTTAAGGGTCAGAACCCTCTTTACTTTTCCAGCATTATACCGGTATGCATTGTAGAGGTTCCTCTTCTCATTGGACCCCGTGCACCTCCCGGTCTGTGAGCAGGTCAATGTAAATGTTCTGGCAGGGAAGGCGAGCGCGCAGTCTGAGTCCTGTCTACACGCCGGCTCCTCGCTGCTGGCATCGTCCATGTCGGTCACTTTCAGGCTTCCGTCCACCAGGACGAACTGTCTGGGCTGGAAATCCAGGAGGGCGACGGAGCCCATGGGGGAATTTGCCAAATAATGAAGCAACTGCACCAATTCCCAACAAATCTGTTCAAAAATAATCAAAGCATAGAAAATAAATGTAATACAGCTTAGTAGTCCTCATGTTCTGCGAGACCTATGCAGACACATATTAGTAGGTCCGGTCCTAGGATGTAACCTGAACCTGTCACAGTGGACACAATGTCTGATAGATATAGAGCAGATCGATGTATAGTTTAATAGGAAATAATTCAGAAGAACTTGTATTTTCTTAATTTAAATGACTGCTTTATAGTCCAGTGGGCGGGGTTATCAGTGATTGACAGCTATTGCTGTATACACACGTATACACAGAAGATTCAGTAGAATTTGAATCTTAAATCTCTGCTTATTCTAGGTTAACCCCGCCCACTGGACTCTTTAACCTAGAATAAGCAGGGATTCAAATTCTACTGAATCTTCTGTGTATGCGTGTGTATACAGCAATAGCTGTCAATCACTGATAACCCCACCCACTGGACTCTTTAACCTAGAATAAGCAGGGATTCAAATTCTACTGAATCTTCTGTGTATGCGTGTGTATACAGCAATAGCTGTCAATCACTGATAACCCCACCCACTGGACTCTTTAACCTAGAATAAGCAGGGATTCAAATTCTACTGAATCTTCTGTGTATGCGTGTGTATACAGCAATAGCTGTCAATCACTGATAACCCCGCCCACTGGACTCTTTATCAGTGATGGGCTATAGCAACCAGTGCTGGCAGCATATCAGGAGAGATAGAACAGGTCTGTAGCTATAGCAACCAGTGCTGGCAGCATATCAGGAGAGATAGAACAGGTCTGTAGCTATAGCGAGCTGAGGATCTGATGCAGCCCATACAAGAGGGGATATCTAGGAATAGGTAGGACACTGTTAATGGACACATATTGCAAAGTGACTTGTTTTTGCAAGATCTTTAACATAAAAAACAGCGATCCCTGTAGTGAGACAACCCCTTTAAGCATACATCTCTGCCCAAATCTCCAGATATCTCCCCTCACGCAATCTCCGCTCCTCACAGGACCTTCTTGTCTGTTCTCCTCTTATCAGCTCCTCACATAACCGTCTCCAAGACTTCTCTCGCGCTTCCCCCACACTCTGGAACTCACTGTCCCAACACCTCAGACTCTCTGCCACTCTCACCAGCTTCAAAAGCAACCTGAAAACCCATTTCTTCAGGATTGCCTATAACCTACAATAACCCTGCTGCCACTGTACTACCCCACAAACATGTCTGCCCCTCTCCTCCTGTCTCTTCCCTCCTCCTTGTAGACTGTAAGCCTTTGCGGGCAGGGTCCTCTCTCCCTCTGTACCAGTTATACGTCATTCATTGTAAATTATTGTACTCACTTGACATATCATGTATGTGACCCCCCCCCCCCCCTCAAATGTACAGCGTCATGGAATCAATGGCGCTTTAAAATAAATGTTAATAATAATAATAATAAAGCATGCAAATTTTGCAATGGAGAACAGTAGCAGCCATGTGAATGGGTCTCAATAAATCTTATGCCCATGGGGCGGAAATTTTCTGCTCACTAATTGACCTGCCGTGAAGATTTTTGAATCTGCAGAATGTCCATTCGTATTGCAGAATTACAGTAAAATTTTGCTCAATTGAATTAAATGGAGGAAAATCTGCACCAAACTCCCCCCCCCCTCATTACAGATTTCTTACTTGCGGATTTTCTGCATCAAACTTACACAGCAAATCTGTCTTGTGCACATTCAGCCTAACCTGGCACTGCCGTACTATAAACAGGAGGTCAGTGCCAGGAACCAAAACAATGGGGTTTCCATCAGTTAATAGCAGGAATGCAAGGCCATAAAAACTCCCTTTCTGCCCCAGTACCTTGCAGGGTAATGGCTCTCCGGGTGACCTCTGACCTGTTTGCTGGGACCCTTATATAAACACAGATCTGAGCTGTCCCCTGAGCTGTGAATTGTAAATGGACATCACCCACCCCCTGTGTTCCTGCAGAGGGGACTTGCATGACATTAAGCAGGCTGTTTGCACAGTCCTCTATGGTAATCCCTTTTGCAGGGGAATCTTTCACTTATTAACCATTGCACAGCTGGAGGGAGATTGCATTGATCAGGGGAGTCCCCAGCTGTTGGTTGGGTCATATCACCTGCCCCACATGCCCCCTGGAACAATTGCCATTGTTTGCCTTCACTTACTTTAAACCTCTCCTCCCAGGGGGTTTGCAGGAGCTGAATCATCTCCAGGGGAGATCCAAGTTCCAGCATAGCTGTGACCCTGATGTCAGAGGGGGCGCTATTCACATAGCACTGGCCATGGAGCTGCAAAGAGAGGGAAATAATCAAATTATAAAAGACAAATTGTATGGGGGCGATAGGAGAAAACCGGTCACCAGTGAGGCATGAGGTGCTCTGTGCCTCTGAATCATTAAAGGGGTTGTCTCACTACATTGATTCCTCTCACCTCAGTCCTGTTTTCTTGGTTTCACTTTGAATTCAGGGGTGTTTACAGTCTTCTACAAGGCTGCAGTAGAAGTCAGGTCTGTAGCTATAGCAACCAGTGCTGGCAGCCTATCAGGAGAGATCAAACAGGTCTGTACTATACGACCATTGCTGGGAGGCCTATCAGGAAAATTGAACAGGTCGTAGCTATAGCAACCAGTGCTGGCCCTATCAGGAGAGATTGAACAATCTGTACTTATAGCGACCACACTGTCAGCCTATCAGGAGAGATTGAACAGGTCTGTAGCTATAGCAACCAGTGCTGGCAGCCTATCGGGAGAGATTAAAACAAGTCTGTAGCTATAGCAACCATGCTGGCAGCCTATCAGATAGATCACACGGGTCTGTAGCTTTTAGTGACCTGATGAGCTGATGCAGCCCATACAAGAGGGGATATCTCAGAATAGGTAGGACACTGTTAATGGACATATATTGCAAAGTGACTTGTTTTGCAAGATCTTTAACATAGAAAGCAGCAATCCCTGTAGTGAGACAACCCCTTTAATTGGGAATCCTCAACCTGAAACATGGGCAAATGTCTGCTCACAGAGTCCTGGCCACTTATTGTATAACAGTGTCAGACTGGGGTGCCTGGGGTCCACAATTAGATGATTCTTGGGTCCCACCAGTGGAGTTTATTCTTGGGGCCCACCAGTGGAGGTGATTCTTTGGGTCACCAGTAGAGATGATTATTGAAGCCCACCAGTGGAGGTGATTCTTTGGAGTCACCAGTGGAGGTGATTCTTTGGAGTCACCAGTGGAGGTGATTCTTTGGTGTCACCATTGGAGGTGATTCTTTGGAGTCACCAGTGGGGTGATTCTTTGGAGTCACCAGTGGAGGTGATTCTTTGGAGTCACCAGTGGAGGTGATTCTTTGGTGTCACCATTGGAGGTGATTCTTTGGAGTCACCAGTGGAGGTGATTCTTGGGGCCCACCAGTGGAGATGTTTATTAAAGGGCCCCCCAGTGTGGCTGCTTCTGGGGTCCACCATGGAGTTGACTTTTGGTCCCCCAAAGGGAGTGATTCTTGGGCCCACCATGGGTTGTTTCCCTTTGGGGCTCCACCAGTGGAGTTGATTCTTGGGGCTCCAACAGTGGAGATGATTCTTGGGGCACCAACAGTGGAGGTGATTCTTGGGGCCCCACCAGTGGAGCTGAGTCTTGGGGCCCCACCGGTGGAGCTGGTGCTTGGGGCCCCACCATGGAGCTGATTTTTGGGGGCCCCAAACCAGTGGAGCTGATTCTTGGGGCCCCCCCGTGGAGGTGTTCTTGGGGCCTCCACCAGTGGAGGTGATTCTTGGGGCCCACCAGTGGAGGTTGATTCTTGGGGCTCCATCATGGATTGATTCTTGGGGCTCCATCAGTGAGTTGATTCTTGGGGGCCCCACCAGTGGAGTGATTCTTGGGGCCCACCGTGGAGCTGATTCTTGGGGTCTGTTATTGGAGTTGATTCTTGGGGTCAACCACTGGATATGGTCTTGAGCCTACCTGTGCAGATGGTTCTTGGGGCCCACCAGTGGAGTTGATTTTTGGGGCCCACCCTTTAGCTACTGTATATGTCTATGTATGGCTTTTGCTTTCTGCTTTTCTTTCTTTGCCTTTCTCCGTGAGAAGAAGCCCCCGCTCTGCCATGCCAGGGGCCCACAATGTCCGGGTACCCTTGCTGGTATCTCTTGCTCCCCTATGTGACAGTCCAGGCATGCGGCCCAATGACATATGACAAGTGGGTTGTGTTATCTGCTCATTTATCTGCCTCTTTGTTTTTAGGGCCAAATTAAACTCCGGATTTGCTCATTTGCTATGTTCTCCTTGACACCAATGGGGGTATAAAGTCCCTTTGGCTTGTACAGCGCCCGGGAACTAATGTAGATAATAACTAAACTAAACTGGAACTAAAATAATAATAATTTGTCTGTGAGGAGAGAGTTTTTGGTAATATTTGTAACTAGAGAAGCTGGGTGATGCGTCAATGCTCGCTCCAGTTATTTATCTATTGCTACAATATCTAGTTCCATGTGAAAGGGGAGAAGCGTCACGATTGGGAACGTTTATTATGGATCAGTTTATTTCCCGTTACTTGTATAATTCTAGCACTGAATGGGAAGCATTAGTATTTGCACAACTCAGAAGGTTTATTATTCAGGAGTCTGGGGAAGCTGTAGCAGCAGGACGAGCGGCCCTAGTGGTTCTCACCCAATGTTTCTATCCTGTAAGATCCTGTAACTATAGGGCGCTGTATACTGTAAGTGATATATACCAGCACTGAGGTGTTGTCACTTAGCATGTGTCAAGCCGGCCGCCTGTTTATCCAAGGAAGTGTCCCGAGGAGCCTCCTGCTCTGCCCTGGTCTCTCTGCTCTCAGTCTCATGCTATGGATGTTATACAGAGTCTTGATCAAGTCATACGGGGCTGTCAAACTTGTCACCAGGGACCACATCAGTATTACTGTTGCCCTCAATGGGTCATGGTGCCACATAGTCAGTAAGGCTGGCGTCACACTATGGGCCTTATGTATGAAAAATGTCTAGTAGTAAGACTGTCCTTGTTGCCCATAGCAACCAGAGGTCATAGCAAGAAATCGGAGCCCAAAGCAACCAATCAGAGCTCATAGTAACCAGTTAGAGCCCGTTATAACCAATCAGAGCTCAGCTTTCATATCATATAGTGCTCTGGAAAAATTAAAGCTGGGCTCTGGTTGCTATGGGCTCTGGTTGCTATGGGCTCTGGTTGCTATGGGCTCTGGTTGCTATGGGCTCTGGTTGGTTACTATGGGCTCTGGTTGCTAGGGTCTCTGGTTGGTTGCTAGGGGATCTGGTTGGTTGCTATGGGCTCTGGTTGCTATGGGCTCTGATTAGTTATAAGCTCTCGTTACTATGGGCTCTGGTTGCTATGGGCTGATTGGTTACTATGCTCTCTGGTTGCTATGGGCTCTGATTAGTTATGAGCTCTCGTTACTATGGGCTCTGGTTGCTATGGGCTGATTGGTTACTATGCTCTCTGGTTGCTATGGGCTCTGATTGCTTGTTATGAGCTCTGGTTACTATGGGCGCTGGTTGGTATGAGCACTGATTGGTTGCTGCCAGCTCTGACTGATTTTCTATCGGCTCTGATTGCTTGCTATAAGCTCTGGTTAGTTGCTATAAGCTCTGGTTAGTTGCTATGGGCTCTGGACGCTGATTGGTTGTTATGGGCAACAAGGACGGTCTTATTGCTAGAAAATTTTCATATATAAGGCCCTATGTTCATATCTAGATTGTAGGGATCTGTCGGGGCACACAGTATACATATATATTACTCACTGGTCCAAACTAATATGGGACGCTAAGGCAAGTGGCAATCCAGCTTGGATAGAGCACCCAGGAATTAGCACAGGCCTAATGGATCCCAGAGATGTCATCTTCTGCCACATCCATAGCACTCATCAAAAGAAACCAGTGCTGGCAGCCTATCAGGAGAGATCACACAGGTCTATAGCTATAGCAACCAGTGCTGGCAGCCTATCAGGAGAGATCAAACAGGTCTGTAGCTATAGCAACCAGTGCTCGCAGCCTATTAGGATAGATGGAACAGGTCTGTAGCTATAGCAACCAGTGCTGGCAGCCTATCAGGAGAGATTGAACAGGTCTGTAGCTATAGCAACCAGTGCTCGCAGCCTATTAGGATAGATGGAACAGGTCTGTAGCTATAGCAACCAGTGCTGGCAGCCTATCAGGAGAGATTGAACAGGTCTGTAGCTATAGCAACCAGTGCTCGCAGCCTATGGGATAGAGGAACGGTCTGTAGCTATAGCAACCAGTGCTGGCAGCCTATCAGGAGAGATTGACAGGTCTGTAGCTATAGCAACAGTGTGGCAGTATCAGGAGAGATCGAACAGGTCTGGCTATAGCGACCTGAGGAGCTGATGCATCCCATACAAGAGGGGATATCTAGGAATAGGTAGGACACTGTTAATGGACACATATTGCAAAGTGACTTGTTTTTGTAAGATCTTTAACATAAAAAGCAGCGATCCCTGTAGTGAGACAACCCATTTAATATAAAGTCTATTGTATTTACCACCCAGAGCTGAAGGGTCAGTGGGGGAGGGGACGGGGGTGTAAGGCTGACAGCAGGGAGGGGATCTACAGAGTCACTAATTACTTCTCTCATATGTTTACAACTGTTATTTATGAGGCCACTTTGATGTGTGGACGCTCTCATAATAATCTCAAGACGGTGATTCTCCTGACCAGGATCTGATCGAAATAGGATAACTTTTATTTAAACTATTGAACAAAATTACAACAGTCTAATGTAAGTAGGGTGATATAAAAAAAAAACTCGGTATGATTGCCTCTATTCTCTGTTGATTGGTCCCATTTAACATTCTGATGATCCTTTAGTCTTGGGCACAATTCCAACAAGGCACCAATAAGTGCATTAGAAAATGATACTGTACAAAGCAAACCGTGATTGCTCCATTTTCACTTCTGATGACACAATTCCCAAAAAATCACCAACAAATCTATTCAAAAATATACGAATCAGTGACTCCTTCCCCCTAAAAAAAAAAAAAAAAAATACCCTCTATAATTTACAGAGTGGATTATCATTCCATCACTATTTGGCCATTAACCTATCAGACCCCTTTGCACTTTTTTAATATTGGAAGAAGCTGATTCTTGTAGCCACCAGTTGAGTTGATTTTTGGAGCCACCAGTGGAGATGATTCTTGGGGCTCCACCAGTTGAGTTGATTCTTGGAGCCACCAGTGAAGATGATTCTTGATTCCCACTAGTGGAGTTGATTGGTAGGGTTCCCCAGTAGAGTTAATTCTTGGGGTTCCCCAGTGGAGATGATTCTTGGGGTTCCCCAGTGGAGATGATTCTTGGGGTTCCCCCAGTGGAGTTGATTCTTGGGGCTCCACCAGTGGAGTTGATTCTTGGGGCTCCACCAGTGGAGATGATTCTTGGGGCCCACCAGTGGAGGTGATTCTTGGGGTCCACCAGTGGAGGTGATTCTTGGGGTCCACCAGTGGAGTTGATTTTAGGGACCCACCAGTGGAGCTGGTTCTTGAGACCCATCAGTGGAGTTGGTTCATGGGCTCCACCAGAGGAGATGATTGTTGGAGCCCACCATTGGAGTTGAGTCTTGGGGCTCCACCAGTGGAGTTGATTCTTGGGGTTCCCCAGTGGGGATGATTCTTGGGGCCCACCAGTGGAGTTGATTTTTGGGACCCACCAGTGGAGCTTGTTATTGAGGCCCATCAGTGGAGTTGGTTAGTGGGCTCCACCAGAGGAGATGATTGTTGGAGCCCACCAGTGGAGTTGATTCTTGGGGCCCAGCAATGGAGTTGATTCTCAGGGCCCACCAGTGGAGTTGATTCTCAGGGCCCACCATTGGAGATGATTCTTGGGACCCAACAGTGGAGATGGTTTTTGGGGCCCACCAGTGGAGTTGATTTTTGGGGCCCACCAGTGGAGCTGGTTTTTGGGGCCCACCAGTGGAGCTGGTTCATGGGACCCACCGGTGGAGCTGGTTCGTGGTTCCCACCAGTGGAGTTGATTCGTGGGGCCCACCAGTGGAGCCGGTTCTTGGGGCCACCAGTGGAGATGGTTCTTGGGGCCACCAGTGGAGATGATTCTTGGGGTCTGACCTATAGATACTGTACATAACTGCACATGTCTCTTGCTTTCTGCCTCTTTCTCTGCCTTTCATCCTTAAAAGCGGCCAAAGACCTGTCATGCCCAGGAGGCCACTATACCCAGGGGCCCACCATAGCCAAGAGCCCATTATGCCTAGGATCCCACCAGGGCTTTTCCCTGCTCCCATGTGGTAAGTTCAAGCCTGATTGGAAGTAATATTGACCCCCAATTCTGTTAATACACTGGATGTGGTGCCTTACCTGAATTATTCCTGGGTGGCGGAGGATCTGCAGCAGTGCAACCTCCTTCTGCAGCTTGTATGTGGCCAGGCGGTGGCATCCAGAGTGGTCTCCATACTGCCGCACACATTGCTTCATGTCATTGCCTTCCCCATGGACGGACTTGAGGGCGATGGACTTGCCATTCAGTAAGGTTCCTTTCACCACCACCTTGGTAAAGCCTGATCCGATATAATCCAGTCCTGTCATATGGGTTAGATCCTTGCAGGTCAGCGTCTGAGGAACCTCCAGCTCCAGGTGTCCCTCTGCCTCCTCCGGGCTGGATTCTCTGATCCCTAACAGGGTTTGATAGAAAAATTCCAAATCCTTGTGCCTCGCCATAATTTCCCGTCTCATATTCCGGCTGTGGTCGGGGGAACCTCCTCCAGGGAAGGAGACCTTCAGGTACAAGGCTATGAGCATGAGGGCTGCTGCAGAGAAGATGATGTGTCCTTTCATTGTGCTCTTATGGGCAACTTGTCACCTCTGTCCTCTTACTGTAAATGAGTTCATTAGGAAAGGAATGCCTGCCCCTGTAGGGCTAATGGGGTGGGATAATGGTGCTGTGGACACCCACTGAGGAGGGTCGAATAAAACTCATCCCTTACCTGACCTCACTCTGCAAACTTTTGATCCCTGGATCCAGTTGGCTCTCTGCTGCCACCGAAAGGCGAAAAGAAGGAGCAGCAGTGTCACACTTGGGCTGCAGCACATTCCTGGCTCCTCACACTAACACAACAGGGACAAATATTTGCAGGGTTTTATTATCACAAACCTACGGTAGTTTCAATCTACTCGAGAGAAATATTCGGATGCAGGTGACAAAATCTCACGCTGGAGCCTATGACCCCGGCGAGAAGTTTATCAAGAGCATTGCAATATAATATAAGCATAAGATGCAACAGAAATGCAATGAAATATAACTCTACCTGTATCATAAAAATCGCATCTACATGTAAGAGAAGTTCTGCAACTTTGTAATGCACTTTTTTTGGGTTTCAGTTCTTCACCATTTTCAAGGTCTCTGCTTGCAGTCAGTAAATAGAAGCAACTTCATAAGGAAAATCATATTCTACATATTATTGGAACATAAGCGTTTGATACAACAGAAATGCAACGAAATATTACACCCCCTGCATCATAAAAATCTCATCTACATATAATAGAAGTTCTGCAGCTTTGTAATGTATTTTTTTGAGTTTCAGTTCTTCACATTTTCAAGGTCTCTGCTTGCAGTCAGTAAATAGAAGGAAAATCTCATCTAAACATATTCTACGTATTGTTGGAACATAAGCATTCGATACAACAGAGATGTAAAAAATATAACACTCCCTACATCATAAAAATCTCATCCACATATAACTTACTTAGATGTCTCAACACGCCAACGCCAGTTTTTTGTTAAATTTTGCAGCAATCCCACTTTTACGCCATATTAGTGTTGTTGTAAATGAACTGTCGTAGACCAAAACTAGGTGCATTATACGCCAGGAACGACACTTTGTAATGCACCTAAATATGGTGCACTGTGCGCTCCCGTCGCGAAATGCGCCTATTGAGGCGCCTTCCATATGTTATGCGCCCCCGTCGGGCAATGCGCCTCGATAGACACATACCATATACTACCAATGATATGCTATGTGCCGAGTGTTGAGCAATGTGCCCTTTTTTGATGCAATGCCCCCTTTTTGATGCAATGCCCCCTTTTTTGTTACGATGCGCCCTTTTTTTGATACGATGCCTCCTTTTTTGATACGATGCGGCATTTTTTGATACAATGCGCCCTTTTTTGATACAATGCCCCTTTTTTGATACAATGTGCCTTTTTTTGATACGATGCCCTTTTTTGATACGATGCCCTTTTTTGATACGATGTCCTTTTTTGATACGATGTCCTTTTTTGATACGATGTCCTTTTTTTGATACGATGTCCTTTTTTGATACGATGTCCTTTTTTGATACGATGCCTTTTTTTGATCCGATGTGCCTTTTTTTGATACCATGTGCTTTTTTTGATACCATGTGCCTTTTTTTGATACCATGTGCCTTTTTTGATACAATGCGCCCTTTTTTGATACAATGCGCCCTTTTTTTTCTACGATGCGCCCTTTTTTGATACGATGCCCCCTTTTTTGATACGATGCCCCCTTTTTTGATACGATACCCCCTTTTTTGATACGATGCCCCCTTTTTTGATACGATGCCCCCTTTTTTTGATACGATGCCACCTTTTTTGATGCAATGCCCCTTTTTTTGATGCGATGTGCCCTTTTTTTGATGCAATGCGCCCTTTTAGGCGCATTAAGTAATCTATGCAAGGTATACCTGATGCCAAATTTTAGTAAGTATCAGACTTTCAGGCGCACTTTACACTGATTTAATACACCTAAAACTGGCATAGATACGCCACTTTTTGGACATGCCGCCCTTAGTGTTTCAATGCCCCACCTTTCTCTAGATCTCTGCTAGCAACTTTGTAATGAATTTTTTGGGGGTTTCAGTTCTTCACCATTTTCAAGATCCGTGCTAGCAGTCAGTAAATAGAAGGAAAATCTCATCTAAATATATTGCAAGACTAGTTCTGCAACTTTCTAATATACTTTGTGTTTCAATGCCCCACCATTTTCTAGATCTCTGCTAGCAACTTTGTAATGAATTTTTGGGGGTTTCAGTTCTTAACCATTTCCAAGATCTCTGCTAGCAGTCAGTAAATAGAAGCAAATCTCATCTCAATATAGTCTAAAATAAAAAAGTTCTACAACTTTGCAATGCGCTTTTTGGGGTTTCAGTTCTTAGCCATCTTCTAGATCTCTGCTAGCAGTCAGTAAACAGAAGCACCTTCATAAAGAAAATCTCATCTAAATATATTTTACATATTACTGGAGCATAAGCATACGATACAACAGAGATGGAAAAAATATAACAATACCTGTATAATGAAAATCTCATCTACAGATAAGAGAAGTTCTGCAGCTCCCGAATATACAATGTGCTTCAATTCCCTTACCGGTTTCCAGATCTCTGCTAGCAGTCAGTAAATAGAAGCAAATCTCATCTCTATATGTTCTAAAAAAAAGGTTCTACAACTTTGTAATGCACTTTTTTGAGTTCGGTTCTTCCCCATTTTCAAGGTATGAAGCAACTTCATAAGGAAAATCTCATCTCAATATATTCTAAAAAGTCACTGTATGGAGGGGCGCACTGAGTTCTGCAGCTCCACAGCAGTAAGGGCTCATTCTCGCCTTAAAGTCAGTTGCATTTTGTGCAATGTTGTGGCAGAATCCACCATTTGACTGTATAATGTGATCCCTCAAAAACAGACCAGGCTTTTGGCACAATGTACAGGGTGCTGTCTCCATCTGCTGGCACACATCAAGTACTGCAGGTACGAATCTAAAACACACAGGAGGACATGTATGAAAACTGTCAGGTCTAAGACTTTCTCTGTTGCCAATAGCAACCAGAGTTCATGGCAACCAACCAGAGCTCATAGCAAACAAAGCCCATAGCCACCAACCAGAGCCCATAGCCACCAACCAGAGCCCATAGCCATCAACCAGAGCTTATAGTGACCAATCAGAGCCCATAGCAAACAAAACTCATAGCCATCAACCAGAACCCATAGCAACCAACCATAAGAACCAGAGTTCATAGCAATCGGAGCTTATAGCAACCTGTCAAAGCACTAAATTAATTTTTTCAGAGCACTATATGAAATTAAAGGGGAGCTCTGATTGGTTGCTATGAGCTCTGATTGGCTGTTTTAGGTTCGGATTGGTTGTTATGAGCTCTGGTGGGTTGCTATGAGCTGTGATTGGTTGCTATGCGCTCTGGTCGGTTGCTACGGGCAACAAGAAAAGTCTTATACCTAGACAGTTTTCATACATAAGGCCCTTATGACTATACAGCGCTCTCGACATATAAAAGCCCCAGACCCCTGAAAAGATCTTAGTGACTGGCTAGATTTGTTATTTTTCAGTAATGCAATTGTATGAAGATTTGTTTTATGTTGGAGAAAATGTAATTTTGGGGGACATAGTTACATATAAATTACTGCGTCATTTAAAAAAAAAAAAAAGTTTGCAGCATTAAAATAAAAATTATTTTTAAAATTTTTATTTTTAACTCCACATCTCACACTAAATAACCTGTTAGATCAATTCCATAAGTTATTACGGCTGTGTGGATACCTAATATATGTAGGGTTTGTGTGTGTAATGTATACACAATCGTTTTCCCAGGCTTCATTCGGCACAAGGAAACCTGGTGATCTGATGGAGCAGAGCCATCCTTTCTGATCCTGCCATTAAGGGGTTTAACATTGGAGATCTGAGGCTTCCTCCGGCCCCTGCTGTTCAGAGACTGCTCTAGGAGCCAAGGTGTTAAAGGGGTTGTCTCACTACAGGGACCGCTGCTTTTTAAGCTAAAGATCTTGTAAAAACAATCACTTTGCAATATGTGTCCATTTACAGTGTCCTACCTATTCCTAGATATCCCCTCTTGTATGGGCTGCATCAGCTCCTCAGGTCACTATAGCTACAGACCTGTTCAATCTCTCCTGATAAGCTGCCAGCGCTGGTTCTATAGCTACAGACCTGTTCCCTATCTCCTGATAGGCTGCCAGCACTGGTTGCTATAGCTGCGGACCTGTTCAATCTCTCCTGATAGGCTGCCAGCACTGGTTGCTATAGCTACAGACCTGTTCAATCTCTCCTGATAGGCTGCCAGCACTGGTTGCTATAGCTACAGACCTGTTCAATCTCTCCTGATAGGCTGTCAGCGCTGGTTGCTATAACTACAGACCTGGTGAAACCAAGAAAACAGGACTGAGGTGAAATCAATCAATGTAGTGAGACAACCCCCAATCACTATATGCATGTCACCAATACATGTAAGAGCAGTACAGGACATGTAGTACCGCACTGTACTGTAGTGAGGCGCTATAGACTGCCAATCACTGCATGCACCTCACTAATACATGTAAGAGCAGTACAGGACATGTAGTACCGCACTGTACTGTAGAGAGGCGCTATAGACGCCAATCACTGCATGCACCTCACTAATACATGTAAGAGCAGTACAGGACATGTAGTACTGCACTGTACTGTAGAGAGGCGCTATAGACCACCAATCACTGCATGCACCTCACTAATACATGTAAGAGCAGTACAGGACATGTAGTACCGCACTGTACTGTAGAGAAGCGCTATAGACTTATCACTATATGCAGGTCACTAATACAGAGGTTTTACAAGTAAAATGTTTCCGATAATCAGATTTTCCATCAATCACATCTGCTGCAGATCAGCGGCGTCTGGGACATTGTATGGGGAGGGCAGCTGGGATTCAATGTCCCAGGAATAACCAAAATATTGCATCCTGGGGCCGCTTTAACTTGAGGGACCCCAGCACTTAGAAGCACCAACAATTCTCTTCTCTTTGCTTTACGTGAAGTTGTTGTTCACATCACAGAAGATTTTATTAGGTTTTCTTGACAATGATCAACAGGAAGCGACGAATGAACAACATCAAAGTGAAATCAAATCTTTGACTTTTATTAAAAATCAAAGACTCCAAAAAGAGTTCAATGAATAAATCCAGCAAAAACGGAACTGGATTCGGACCGTGCTTTTCACAAAAGAACATGAAAATCTCCAAGGAGGTGTCTAATTGTTTAAAGGGGCGAGAACATCCCTTTAATGAAGACGATAAAAAAAAATCAGACAGAACGATCAGAGTAATTTGCTGTATATTGACGGCATCTTTACTGCCTCTCTCTGACCCTGAGGAAACACCTGGTACCGTCCATGGGGCGCAGCGTTCCTGTATCCTGGATCTTGAAGGTCTGCCCCTCCACCAGCTCAAACTCCAGTCTCTGCAGCAGCTTCGCCATCACCACCTTCGCCTCCATCTGCAGCGAAATAGGGAAAGGATGAGAAACTATCCAAAAGCAAAGCCATGTTCTGCTGCTCTGACGACTGCGGGGCCATCAGGAAGCTGAACGCTGGGTAATTGTAGTTTATAGAGCATTGGCATCTAGATAGAGGAACTCAAGTAGCCTAGAAAATTAAAGTGGATCTCCAGTTTCTCACATATTGATATTACCTGTCAACAGAGCCTGTTAGGAAGGGTTCAGACCACCTGTAACCCCAATCAGCAATGCAGGGAAATGGGAATATGACGAGCTATTACTGCTGCTGCTCAACTTAATGTCTCACACCCTGACATTGTATTGTTCAACCCCT
Source organism: Phyllomedusa bahiana (assembly GCA_025379985.1). NCBI lineage: Eukaryota > Metazoa > Chordata > Amphibia > Anura > Hylidae > Phyllomedusa > Phyllomedusa bahiana. The sequence continues at coordinate 42,198 of JAODAL010009227.1, forward strand.
CCCCTTTTTTATCCTTTTCCCCAAAGGGCTCTCGGGCTGGGTTGTGGAAAGTGGGACCCCTGGACTGGGGTTTAACCCCCTCATGATTTCACCCAACTTAATACAATAGTACTGTGGGCATATACAGCCCAGATAATACCACTATATATTAAGATAATAATGCCTTATACAGTCCTCATAATACCACTATATACTGCCATGATAATACTGCCTTATACAGTCCTCATAATACCACTATATACTGCCAGGATAATACTGCCTTATACAGCCCCTCTAATACCATATATATGGTAATACTGCCTTATACACCCTCTTTATACCACTATATGAAAGTAATACCCCCTTTTACAGTCCCATTTAACCAATAAAAAAGTTTTTCCAAAAGAAAAAAACACTCCCCCTTTATACAGTCCTCATAATACCACTATATACTGCCAGGATAATACTGCCTTATACAGTCCCAAATACCACAATCCCAAAAACTCCCAAAAGGATAAATTAAACTTTGGGCCCTTTATAACCTTTCCACATATACCCAAAAATCCCCTTTTTAAATTAAAACCAAAAAGCCAGGAAAATACTCCCTATCCCTTTCCCTCATAATACCATTATAACGCCAGGATAATACCCTATACCTTCCCATAATCCAAATTACTGCCAGGATAATACTGCCTTATACAGTCCTCAAAATACCACTATATAGTATCTGGATTATATTACCTTATACAGTCCTTATAATACCACTATACTGTGCCAAGATAATACTGCCTTATACAGTCAGCATAATACTATTATAAGTTAAGGTGTCTAGATAATCTATCTTGAGTCTCTTAATCCCACTTTACTAAAAATCTTTATACATAATCAAAAATAACATATAGTGCCAATATCATACTTATACAGTTTTTATAATACCACTATAAAGAGCCAAGATAATACCCCCTTATAAATCCCCTTAAACATAAAAAAATAATACCCCTTAGCGGTCCTATATCCCACAATCGTTTGAAAAATATCAAAGTCCTCCAAAATACCAATATAGGTCTGATTATATTACCTATACATCCTTTAAATCCCCTATATTTTGCCAAGATAATACTGCCTTATACAGTCATCATAATACCATTATATAGTGTCTAGATATTATTACCTTAGAGTCCTCATAATACCACTATATAGTGTCAAGACAATGCAGCCATATGCTCCCCCCAAATTTTACAAAAAAATATGCTAAACAAAATGTTATTTCCCAAACTACATAATACAGGGGACCATATTCATTACAGCCCAATACAGTGACAAATAAATAACGCCCCCAAAAAAAACACCCCATTTTTGGGCCCAAAATTCAGCCACTAATACCCCCCCCAAATAGGGCCAGATATACTGACATATAGGGGACCCATAATACAATAATTTCACCCCAAAAAAATGCTGACCTATACAACCTACAAAATATGACCATATACTGTCCAATATTATACAGGATCCAAATAACGCTTCCACCTATTATTTCCCATATTGCTCCCCCCCTCCTTTTTAAACCAGCCCTGCTGCCACAATGCTATTCATGCTGATATTTTTCAGTCTCCCGGGGTTTTTCATCCGGGGGCACTTCAGTGCTTTACAAGCATGATAAAATTAGGGCGGCTCTTTCAGCCTTTCCCCCATTCTTTTAGGGGGGTTTTTTAAGTGAGGACGCATTTGCTACATTCGGAACCCCCATAGACATGAATAGGGATGACGGCTGCAAGAGATAGTCCGCTCTTAATGAGCTGCAGCACTGGTGAGAAATCCCCTTTAAGGCTAATTCACATACCGTTTTCAAACCCTACCAATACAGGCCCCCCGGCCCCAAAGAGAAGGGGAAATACGTGAAGAAAGGCCTGATGGGAAAAACAACAAAATTAAAATTACCCCCCCGAGGGATTTCCCGGGGAATAAAACCAACCGGGGGGGGTAACAGGCCACAGGCACAGCAAGGGCAGATTCATTGACCCTTTATAGCTCCACCCTCCTCGACGTAGGACTCACTTTGGGGCCGCGGTGAAAATTGCCCCGGATTAAAAGTGAGAGGACAGGGAAAAAACTGCTCCACCCCCGTAGAAAAGGTTTACCTGAAAAGAACAGGAAAACAGGAAACCAGCACAGAATTTACTGATATATATATATTTTTTTTTTTCTTTTGGTGTATCTAAGTCTGTGTGATACGGTCTCCTAAGTCATGTATCTCAAAGATTATGGTGTAACCCATCCCGGGTGATACTGCTGCTGAGCCCTATCTAATCCTATTGTATGAACTGCTGTGAGCTTTTGTATCTAAACCCATACTGTTGAAAACGCGCTGAGCCCCGTACTTTTTTTTTAATTATCCTGTATGATACTGTTGCGAGTGTGTACTTAAACCATCCTGTGCGATATGTCTGCTGACTCTGTATTTAACCCATCCTGGTTTATCTGTCTGCTGACTGTGTATCTAACCCATCCGTGTGATACTGTCCCCTGAGCTGTTATTAACCATCCCTTTTGATACAATCTGCTGCTGTGTATCAAGCCTGTCCTGGTGTACATCTGCTAAACTGTGTATCTAAGCCTATGTGGTGTTTTATGTCTGCTAACGTTTATTAATCCCAGTTGTTTACTGTCTCTAAGCTTGTTCTAAGCTATCCCTTTTTATACTGTCTGTGAGCTTTTATCTAATCCTTCCTTTTTGTATGTTGCTGAGCTGTGTATCTAATCCTATCCCGTTGGGGTACCCCCCGTGACTGTGTATCTAGCCTATCCTGTGGATAGTCTACGGAGCTGTCATTAAGCCTATATTGGGTACGCTGCTGGCTGCTGTATCTAATCCCCATCCGTTGATACTTTGCTGTGCTGTGTATTAATCCCCATCCGTTGTACAGTTGCTAGTGTTATCTAAACCTATCCTGTGGATAGTCGCTAGCTGTGTATCTAATCCATGATGTGGAGAGTTGCTGAGCTGTGAATCTAAACCCACCCCTTGTGATAGTCTGGTGGGTGTACTAATCCTAACCGTTGATACGTCTTGAGCTGTGATCTAAGCCTATCAATTGTGGTATTACTGTCTGTACTCTACATTCTCCTCATTTAAAGTTTCCCTACACCCTCCTTTTTGGGGAAATTGGTTTAGTTAGTACCGGGCATTACTATCACAATTGTACAGTCTTACCAATACTGGGGTATTTTTGGGGATCCTGACACCCTCAACAACAAGGTCATCTTCTAGAATTCGCGAGGTTCCTGGGACGCTGGGGTAAAGTCTTAGAGTCTCCTTCAGGACCTGTGGAGAAATACAGCTCCATCCTAATCAATGTTTCTTAAAAGGGGGGTTTATCTCAACTTAGATGCTTATGATAGAAAGCATCAAAGTCTGATATTTGGATCCCCTTTTGGGGCCTTTTTATTTCAAACGGCCCCAAAAGGGAACAGTCAGAGGACGCCGGGATGCTTGTGCCTGCTCCTTTTTTTCTAGGGGGGTTCCCAAATACAACTTTCCCTTCCGCTCCCCTGTATGGGAATTCCCATAGAAAAGAATGGAGAGAACACAGTGCTCCCCTAAGGGAAATCCCATACAACAAAGGGAGAGAATACAGGCCCCCTGTACTGGGAACTCCCCATAGAACAGAATGGAGAGAACACAGCGCTCCCCTGTACTTGGAACTCCCATAGAACAGAAAGGAGAGAACACAGTGCTCCCCTGTACTGGGAACTCCCATAGAACAGAATGGAGAGAACACTGCGCTGCCCTGTACTGGGAACTCCCATAGAGGAGAATGAGGAGAACACGGCGCTCCTCTGTAGTGGGAACTCCCATAGAACAGAATGGAGAGAACAAAGCGCTCCCCTGTACTGGGAACTCCCATAGAACAGAATGGAGAAAACACAGCGCACCACTGTACTGCGAACTCCCATAGAACAGAATGGAGAGAACACAGCGCTCCCCTGTACTGGGAACTCCCATAGAACAGAATGGAAAGAACACAGCGCTCCCCTGTACTGGGAACTCCCATAGAGGAGAATGGAGAGAACACAGCGCTCCCCTGTACTGGGAACTCCCATAGAGGAGAATGGAGAGAACACAGCGCTGCCCTGTACTGGGAACTCCCATAGAACAGAATGGAGAGACAACAGTCCCATGTTGTACCATAGAGAGCCAACGTATTCCTACGACTATGGAACATACATAAAAGTACCATACAGTGCCCACATAATACTACTACTATGCTGCATACATAAAAGCCCAATGTTGTACCCACAGTGCCAAAATGGCGCCACTCACTGGCTATATGATGGCACTGCAATTGCTATGGTATACGTTAGAAGAGGACAGAATAACCCCCAGCCTTACCTGGGACAGGTACTGCAGTTTGGGGAGATCTTCATATTCGATATCTCTCTTTGAGCCGATGACCTCGTCCACCTCGGCCTGGGCCCTGCATCATCAATAAAACCTACATTGACTGCTTACTGTCCATTGTATATCCGGACAGGCAACAGGACGGACCACACTCACTCACTTTCTCAGGATCTCAGGGTGTCGGGCCAGTTCCTGCACCGCAAACGCTAACTGATTGGCGGTGGTTTCTTGTCCTGAGGAATACAAGGATTATAACAGGAGCTACTGTCATGGGCATTCCTTTAAAAGGGAACCTCCCCCCCCCCCCCCTGCTCTATCCTGGTTATTGGGCAACTTAAAGGGGTTCTCTGAGTTAGAAACCCTATTTACACATAAAGGTGTTTTGGGGAAAGAGTAAATTACACTGGGAAAAAAAGCAGCTCTGAATGAGAGAAGCTGCGGGTGAAGCAGAGATGAGCTGCTCACTAAAGAAGACCCCCATAGTTGGGCTCTGTCTCCACGGCACAGAAAAACGGCCCTTTTTTTTTTAGCATTTTTTGTTTTCTAAAAATAGACTCTATAGAGTCCCATAGACTCTATAGTAAAACCGTTCTGTAGTCTCCACAGAATGTGTGTTTTTTTTTTTTTTTTTTCTGCTCGCTCTTTTACTGCTCGCCAGAGCCGGGCAGAAAATTAATTGGAGTTGTAAAACTGACGTTTTTGGCGTTTTTTTTCAATGAAAACCCACTCAGGAGATTAAAGTCGCCCCTATAGTGGGTGTTACCACAGGTTATACCTTATCAATTCTGCATACAAGAGTCCAATGTGTCCTCATTTGTACCGTTCGTAATAAAGTGATCATGCTTTTGTCGCTAACGGTTTTTTGCACAATTGAAGATTTTTTCGCTAATAAAGTTCTCTCGCTTCTGATGCTAAAAATAATTTTTTTTTTAACGGATTTCGGCGCTAGAATCCCCTACTTTACAGATTTTGACGCTAATAAAGTTCTGACACTAAAAATTTCGTATTTTTAACGGATTTTAGCACTAAAATCCTTAACTTTATTAGCGTCAAAATCTGTTTTAAAGCAAAGGATTCTAGCGCCAAAATCCATTCAACTTATTTTTAGTGTCAGAAGCGAGATAACTTTATTAGCGTCAAAATCTGTAAAGCAATCTCGCTTCTGACACTAAAAATACGTTTTTTGTAATGGATTTTGGTGCTAAAAACCCTTTTTTTTTTTTTTTTTTTTACACATTTTGGTGCTGATAAAGTTCCTCACTTTTAGCAGTAAAAATACTTTTGTTTATGGATTTTGGCGCTAATTTCTCGCTTTTGTTGGCAGAAATACTTTATGGATTTTGGCGCTAATAAAGTTATCTCGCTTTTGACACAAAATCTGTTTTTTCCAGATTTTGGTGTTAAAATCATTTTTTTTTTATGTATTTTGCCGCTGATAAAGTTTTCTCGCCATAAATCCATTTATTTATGGATTTTAGCACTAAAATTAATTTTTTACAGATTTTGGCGCAACAATCCGTAAAAAACTGATTTTTAGCAGCAAAAGCGAGACAAATTTATTAGCGCCAAAGTCCATAAAAAAACAAAATTTTAGCATCAATAAAACCTCAGTTTTATGAAAGTTTTTAGGATTTGGTTTACGGATTGTTTTTTGTCCACTGCAGTGTAGACAGAGCCTAAGGCAGCGAGGCTGGGGGTTGCGGACCATGGCTGTAACGATGCCCGTATAGGTATCGGGGGAAGAGCAAGGGCGAATGACAAATTGTATAATAAACTGACTATGATCAATTAGTGCAGAATTACAAACCAGCAATGAAGAAGGTGACAAAGTTGTCTATCATGACCTCATTATCGCAGTCGTCTTCCGAAGCTGTGAAAACAAGAGGCAGATATAGAAGTGTGAAATGGATTCATAAATTACGACCATACAGGTGTATTTCCCGTGAGGGCTCATACATAACCCAATAGGGTTTCCTTAGTTTAGGTTCCAGTTTGGGGGCGCCCATATTAGGGCGGCTACCCCAATCTTTTGGATAGTACAGTGCGGAACATTCCTGTACGTTTCAGTATAGTGAGGTCATGCGTATTGGGTCTATACCGCCTCTTACATACAGTGCGGTTACTACATTCCTGTACTGCTCTTACATGTATTAGTGAGGTGCATGCAGTGATTGGGTCTATAGCGCCTCCTAATACAGTGCGGTACACATGTCCTGTACTCTCTTACTTATATGAGATGCATGCAGTGATTGGGGTCTATACCGCCTCTCTACGGTACAGTGCGGTACTACATGTCCTGTCCTGCTCTTACATGTATTAGTGAGGTTCAGGCAGTGGCGGTCTATTGCTTCTCTTTACAGTACATGTCCTGTACTGCTCTTACATAAACTACATGTAAATATGGTGTGGTTAGAGGTGTGGTCTGGTGTGATGTCAAGTGCTTTGCCCAGGGGCCCATAATGCTGTTAAGATCATACTGACCCAATGGGCCCTTGCTACTCGTCTACATAATCTTGTATTATAGACATCCACCGGCTCCTTTGAGGATCTGGGTCAGTATATCATTGGGGACCTACCGGCTCCTCTGAGGATCTGAGTCAGTATATCATTGGGGACCTACCGGCTCCTCTGAGGATCTGAGTCAGTATATCAATGGGGACCCACCGGCTTCTCTGAGGATGAGTCAGTATATCATTGCGGACCTACCGGCTCCTCTGAGGATCTGAGTCAGTATATCATTGGGGACCTACCGGCTCCTCTGAGGATCTGGGTCAGGATATCATTGGGGACCTACCGGCTCCTCTGAGGATCTGAGTCAGTCTATCATTGGGGACCTACCGGCTCCTCTGAGGATCTGAGTCAGTATATCATTGGGAGCCTACCGGCTCCTCTGAGGATCTGAGTCAGTATATCATTGGGGGACCTACCGGCTCCTCTGAGGATCTGAGTCAGTATATCATTGGGGACCTACCGGCTCCTCTGAGGATCTGGTATTCATTGGGGACCTACCGGCTCCTCTGAGGATCTGAGTCAGGATATCATTGGGGATCTACCGACTCCTCTGAGGATCTGAGTCAGGATATCATTGGGGACCCACCGGCTCCTCTGAGGATCTTTCATTGGGGACCTACCGGCTCCTCTGAGGATCTGTCAGTATATCATTGGGGACCTACCGGCTCCTCTGAGGATCTGAGTCAGTATATCATTGGGGACCTACCGGCTCCTCTGAGGATCTGAGTCAGTATATCATGGGAGCCTACGGCTCCTCTGAGGATCTGAGTCAGTATATCATTGGGGACCTACCGGCTCCTCTGAGGATCTGAGTCAGTATATCATTGGGGACCTACCTGCTCCTCTGAGGATCTGAGTCAATATATCGTAGGGGACCTACCGGCTCCTCTGAGGATCTGAGTCAATATAGCGTAGGGGACCTACCTGCTCCTCTGAGGATCTGGGTCAGTATATCATTGGGGACCTACCGGCTCCTCTGAGGATCTGAGTCAGGATATCATTGGGGGACCTACCGGCTCCTCTGAGGATCTGAGTCAGGATATCATTGGGGACCTACCGGCTCCTCTGAGGATCTGGGTCAGGATATCATTGGGGACCTACCGGCTCCTCTGAGGATCTGGGTCAGTATATCATTGGGGACCTACCGGCTCCTCTGAGGATCTGAGTCAGGATATCATTGGGGACCTACCGGCTCCTCTGAGGATCTGAGTCAGGATATCATTGGGGACCTAACGGCTCCTCTGAGGATCTGGGTCAGTCTATCATTGGGGACCTAACGGCTCCTCTCAGGATCTGGGTCAGTATATCATTGGGGACTACCGGCTCCCTGAGGATCTGTCATGTATATCATTGGGACAAAACCGTCCTTAGGATCTGGGTCAGGATATCATTGGGACCTACCGGCCCCTCTGAGGATCTGGGTTCAGGATATATTGGGGACCTACCGGCTCCTCTGAGGATCTGGGTCAGGATATCATTGGGGACCTACCGGCTCCTCTGAGGATCTGGGTCAGGATATCATTGGGGACCTACCGGCTCCTCTGAGGATCTGGGTCAGGATATCATTGGGGACCTCCGCTCCCTCCTGCACCATCTTCTGTCTCCGCTCGATGCATTCCTTCCCCGTCTTACGCAGCAGCCGGACAGAGTCCTGGACTTCTTGGATAAATTTCTTTTTTGATGGTAGAAACTTTACAAGTAAATTGGAAACTAAAATCAGGAGATTATTTGGACAATGCACATATACAAGAATACAGGCTAATCCAAGACGGTCAATCTAATGTGCACGTAATAGGGTGACATGGGTGGGACAAGAGCTGCCTCCACCACCGGCTCCTTACTTCTAAACAAGAGGAAGAGGTCACTCCCTTCCTGCAAGGTTCATACGAAAATGGGTCTTGTCATCACAAGCATTGATGGCATGTATGTGTAGCATTTGGCATCAATGTGAGTGAGGTGCGGGTCTCACTTGAGGACCATCACCTATCTCCAAAATGGGCCCCCAAAATTCCCTGTTCTCAATGGAGAAGTGGCCGCACTCATACAGTGTGACTCCACTAACTTCAGTGGGAGTTGTAAGTACAGCCGAATGCTACTGCTTGACGGTACCCCAAACTCCCATTGAAATCAATGGAGAATGACAGTGCAAGTATGACCACTTCTGCATACAAATAGGGGAATTGCGGGGGCCTGTTCTGGGGATAGGTGCTGATCCCAAGGATGAGACCTGCACCTCTCTGACACTGAAGGCATTTCAAGGCCTATTCTGGGGATGAGTGCTGGTCCCAGGAGTGAAACCCGCACCTCTCTGACATTGATGGCATTTTGCAGGTCTGTTCAAGAGATAGGTGCTGATCCCAGGAGTGAGACCTGCACCTCTCTGACACTGATGGCATTTCGGGGGCCTGTCCTGGGTATAGGTGCTTATCCCAGGGGTGAGACCCGCACCTCTCTGACACGGATGGCATTTCGGGGGCCTGTCCTGGGAATAGGTGTTACCAGGGTGAGACCCACCTCTCTGCACTGATGCATTTACGGGCCTGTCTGGGGAAGTGCTGATCCCAGGGGTGAGACCTGCACCTATCTGATATTCAGGCTCGGACCGACCCACAGGGGAATAGGGGAATCCCCCGGTGGGCCCCTGAGCCTGGTAGACCTAAAGTTGTTTTGTAACTCCATATACATTCTCAGAAAAGGCAAAAAAGAATATAAAGAATGGCAAGAAGCAGAGGATAGGAGACATCTACAGTCATTAATAATAGCTAAAAGGTGAGCTCCTAAAATAAACTCCACCGGTGGGCCCCTAGAACCCACTCCACCTGTGGGCCCTAGACACCTCAGTCCGACACTGCTGACATTGATGGCATTTCGGGGGCCTGTTCTTGATAAAGGTGCTAGTCCCAGAGGCGAGACCCGCACCTCTCTGACACTGATGGCATTTCGCGGATTTGTTTAACGGATAGGTGCTGGTCCCAAGGGTGAAACTTGCACCTCTCTGACATTGATGGCATTTCGGGGGCCTGTCCTGGGGATAGGTGCTGGTCCCAGAGGTGAGACCCGCACCTCTCTGACACTGATGGCATTTCTAGGGCGTGTTCTGGGGATGGGTGCTGAATCCAGAGGTGAGTCCCGCACCTCTCTGACATTGATGGCATTTCGGGGGCCTGTCCTGGGGATAGGTGCTGGTCCAAGTTGAGACCGCACCCCCTACATTGATGGATCTCAGGGCTAAATGGGGATAGGTGCTGATCCAAGGTGAGACCCGCACCTCTCTGACATTGATGGCATTTCGGGGGCCTGTTCTTGGTATAGGTGCTGAACCCAAGGATGAGACCTGCACCCCTCTGACATTGATGGCATCTCAAGGGCTTATAATGGGGATAGGTGCTGGTCCTAGGGGTTAGACCCACACGTCTCTGACATTGAATTTCAGGGGCCTCGGCACAACAAGCTCCATGCTAAACTGGTCATAAATAAAGGCTCTTGCTTTACAGTCAAACTAAATGATACGAAGATGCAGAAGAAAAATGTATAAGCTGCTCAGTCATATAAAAACATCAGGTTTTTCTTGTGCAGGAACAGTATATTATTAACCCAGATCTCACAACCTTATATCTTTCTAAGTCATGAAATTCATTAGCTTAGGCTTTTACATACAAGTAGGAACTTGCTTTAAGGTGACAGTGGGCTCCCTTGCCCACCGGGCCCCTGTGCCGCTGTAGAGGTTGCACCTATGGTATGTCTGCCTCTGGGTCTATTGTACTGTTGGAGCCAAGATAAGCAGCTCACACAGTGACACAAGGCATTGTCAGAGTCATATGTCGTGGGCGTCCCTTGCTCATTCCTTCTAGTACCTTACCCACCGAATGGTCAAATACCCTTCATCTTCCTGCCTGAAACCTGCCCTACAAATCAGCTGGGACTGATGCTTGATCCTGGGCAAGTGGTGCCACCCGCAAGCACCAATGGTTAGCGACAAACTAGGAAATACACTGCAACATGATGCCCATAAGCCGACTGGTATCTGCCAGAAATCAAAAATCTGCTCCATGTGCAACCGTTATTACCTAGGAGGGCTGCTTGTTTGACCTCCCCAAATCTTTCACGCTGAATAGGACTGTGACTGATATCTGTGCAGCCGAGCACCTACCTTTATGAGGGGGTTCCTCATCTCGATCAGGCCCTGCATGCTCAGGAGAATGGCTCGCGGGAACGGCGTCTGATCATTGTGTAGAGTATTCAGCTCCATGTCAAATGCCACCTGCGGAGTATACAGAGGTCCCTCCAGTCACAGTGGCCTCAGGATACAATATTTCCAGCATACAATGGTCTTTCCTGGGACACTGTATGTTGAAAGCTCTACATCTCTACAGTACAGTGCGGTACTACATCTCCTGTACTGCTCTAACATGTATTAGTGAGGTGCAGGCAGTGATTAGGGACTATAGTGCCTCTCTACAGTACAGTGTGGTACTACATGTCCTGTACTGCTCTTACATGTATTAGTGAGGTGCATGCAGTGATTGGCGGTCAGTAGCCTCTCTACAGTACAGTGCGTACACATTCCTGTACTGCCTTACATGATTAGGAGGTGATGCAGTGATTGGTGGTCTATAGCGCCACTCTACAGTACACATGTCCTGTACTGCTCTTACATGTGTTAGTGAAGTGCATGCAGTGATTGGTGGTCTATAGCGCCTCTCTACAGTACAGTGCGGTACTACATGTCCTGTACTGCTCTTACATGTATTAGTGAGGTGCATCAGTGATTGGTGGTCTATAGCGCGTCTCTACAGTACAGTGGGTACTACATTCCTGTACTGCTCTTACATGTATTAGTGAGGTGCATGCAGTGATTAGTGGTCTATAGCGCCTCTCTACAGTACAGTGTGGTACTACATGTCCTGTACTGCTCTTACATGTATTAGTGAGGTGCATGCAGTGATTGGTGGTCTATAGCACCTCTCTACAGTACAGTGCGGTACTACATGTCCTGTACTGCTCTTACATGTATTAGTGAGGTGCATGCAGTGATTGGTGGTCTATAGCACCTCTCTACAGTACTAGTGCGAGTACTACATGTTCCTGTACTGCTCTTACATGTATTAGTGAGGTGCATGCAGTGATTGGTGGTCTATAGCGCCTCTACAGTACAGTGCGGTACTACATGTCCTGTACTGCTCTTACATGTATTAGTGAGGTGCATGCAGTGATTGGCGGTCTATAGCGCCTCTCTACAGTACAGTGCAGTACTACATGTCCTGTACTGCTCTTACATGTATTAGTGAGGTGCATGCAGTGATTGGCGGTCTATAGCGCCTCTCTACAGTACAGTGCGCTACTACATGTCCTGTACTGCTCTTACATGTATTAGTGAGGTGCATGCAGTGATTGGCAGTCTATAGCACCTCTCTACAGTACAGTGCGGTACTAGGCACCAGGTGAGGGCCCCATTTTCTTTTCTTTGGTACATTCTGTATGAAGTCCATGACCCAAAAAAGCTCCCGTCCTCATCATAGAAAGTGATTTCCAGCTTCCAGCAGCTCTCTCTGGATTAGTATCTGCTTCATATTCCATTCTGGTCGATGGGAGTTCCCAGTACAGGGGAGCGCTATGTTCTCTCCATTCTGTTCTATGGGAGTTCCCAGTACAGGGGAGTGCTGTGTTCTCTCCATTTTGTTCTATGGGAGTTCCCAGTACAGGGGAGCGCTGTGTTCTCTTCATTCTGTTCTATGGGAGTTCCCAGTACAGGGGAGCGCTGTCTTCTCTCCATTTCCTCAGATTACCTACAGGGAGCACTGTTTCCTCATATGTCTATGGAGTTCCCAGACAGGGAGCGCTGTGTTCTCCATTCTGCTCTAGGGATTCCATACAGGAGCACTGTGTTCTCATTCGCTCTATGGAGTTCCCAGTACAGGGAGCGCTGTGTTCTCTCCATTCTCCTCTATGGGAGTTCCCAGTACAGGGAAGCGCTGTGTTCTCTCCATTCTCCTCTATGGGAGCTCCCAGTACAGGGGAGCGCTGTGTTTGACCATACTCAGAACTCCCATAGAACAGAATATAGAGTCGTGTGGAAGCGTGACCGGATCTCCATTCTGAGACTTTACTTTCGGGGGCCTGTTCCCTAGATAGGTGTGGGACTTGCACCTATCAGACCTTGATGACATATCCTAGTGACCTACCATCATATTCTATGGCGGGAACAGCGCTTTAATGAAGCCGTCTCTAATCTAGGTCTCTCCATCTGCTTCAAAAAGTCCCAGCATTCCCTGACCGCTTGCAGAAGGCTAGGCGTTGTAGTTGTGCAAAGTTTGAGAGCCAAAAGTTGTAGATCACTGGTCTATTGCAGGGATGGAGCTGACAGATCTCACCTTGGCGATCACGTCCAGGGTCATCCTGTTGAACATGTCGTGCATTTTGACCTCTGATTGGTTATCGGCCCGCTCGGTCAGGCGTCCCATCAGCTCCTCCGCCTTTTCATTGAACGTTCCCATCAACCCCATCAGATATCTGCAGCGAGAAATCCCCAATAGCTTTTAATACAGAGCAATTTGTGATCAGAACATCCCAGTCAATAGAGCGCTGTCCCCAATCAAGGGGCCTAATCTATTAGCCAGTGAGGACATAAGGTGCATAGAGTGTCTCACCCCGGAGGACCCAGCAGGACCCTCCGAACAGAAAGACATTGCCCGAGAACCCCTATATCATCATCATATTATTTAGGCTGAAAAGGACCCCACTGCTGTACTGGTAGGAAGCCTCATTACTTACGACTTGCTGAAGGCTGGGTCCATGATTCTCCGTTGCCTGTGCCAGTGTTCATGGTCTCTGTCGGTCAATAATCCTTTCCCCATAAATCTAATACAATAAATTGAGAGAAATAAAATAAGGGATTAACGCAACCTCCCATGAACAGGAAAAGTGTAATGATGGAAACACTAAAGAATAAACTGATCAAATCTTACATTTTATAAGGGGTGCAACACAAAGTCCAACCACTGCAGGTAATTTATAGTCATGATTAAAAGTTAAATGGGTTTTCTCACTATGCTGTTTCACGAAACCTGCTCTTCAGTCAGTTTTATGCTCCCACTTTCTGTTCAGGCTGTGGGTTCGCAGTTCCTGCAGCTGTGAGGTCTACACTCAGTTCTTCCGTTTCAGACTGTGGGCCATTCTACAGCTTCAGGCTCCCACTTCTGTCGTTGTGGTGCTTACAGCTTCAGGTCCATGTCCTGGGCTGTGGTGGTTCGACAGCTTCGGGCTCCTTCTTCTTGTTCAGGCTGTGAGCGGTTCTACAGCTTCAGGCTCCCACTTCCTGTTCAGGCTGTGAGCGGTTCTACAGCTTCAGGCTCCCACTTCCTGTTCAGGCTGTGAGCGGTTCTACAGCTTCAGGCTCCCACTTCCTGTTCAGGCTGTGGCGTTGACAGCTTCAGAGCTCAGTTCAGGTGTGGGGTGACAGCTTCAGGCTCCCACTTCCTGTTGGCTGTTGGCGTTTGACAGTTCAGGTACTTCTTTCAGCTTGTTTGACAGGCTCCCACTTCCTGGTCAGGCTGTGGGCGGTTTGCCAGCTTCAGGCTCCCATTTCCTTCCTGGTCAGGCTGTGGGCGGTTTGCCAGCTTCAGGCTCCCATTTCCTGTCAGGCTGTGGGCGGTTTGACAGCTTCAGGCTCCCATCCTGTTCAGGCTTGGCGTTGACACTTAGGCTCCCACTTCCTGTTCAGGCTGTGGGCGGTTTGACAGCTTCAGGCTCCCACTTCCTGTTCAGGCTGTGGGCGGTTTGACAGCTTCAGGCTCCCACTTCCTGTTCAGGCTGTGGGCGGTTTGACAGCTTCAGGTCCCTCTTCCTGTTCAGGCTGTGGGCACTTCTACAGCTTCCAACTCTCACTTCTTGTTCAGGTTGTGGGTGGCTCTACAGCTTCAGGCTCCAACTTCCTGTTCAGGCTGTGGGTGGTTCTACAGCTTCAGGCTCCAACTTCCTGTTCAGGCTGTGGGCGGTGACACTTCACCTCTGCTATTCCTTGCTGAGATTGTTAGAGGGACATTCATGATGGAGGGGTCTAAACAGCAGGGCAGAAGGCTACAGAGCTCTACAGTTGTAACGTATGTGAATGAGAAACATAACAAAGCTTCTATGCTGCTGATAAGACTCAGCAGTAAGTGACATCGCCATCCCGTCCACTGCTAGAACAGTGAGGTGGACGGTAACTTAGGGAAGCTTGTGTGCACAAGTAGGAGATAAGAACGGCTCTAACTCTGAAAGGAAACAAAATCAGAACAGCAATGTATTTGGTAATAGTCATTTTGTACCTTTTGGCTTTAAACGTGTCGGCAATCAATGTGGTGAGAGTGCCCCTTTAACAAAATGGAAACAAAATGGAAGGGGCAGCATGGGTGTGAGGACAGGCAATATGTTACTCACCTGACACCAAACAAATAAAATATGTCTTCATAGAATGTGTCTTTCGGGTGCTTCGATGACATTAAGATCTCCTAGAAAGGAGAAATTGAGTAATTTTATTCTTCACATTGACGGCTTGATCCCTGCAAGTGAAAAGTTGTCCAAACTATAATTTTGATGTGACAATATATATATTATCTTGAATTTCCAGGAGGGAGAATGCAGGAGGGTCCCTGATGGGATGAACCAGGCAACTCATTACTCTACTGCCTGCAATGACAGGGCTACTTGCAGCCACCACTAGGGGGAGCTCACTGTAGACAGATTCATTCAGCAACCATTGAGCTCAATATAAACTACATAACTGTGTAACCTTGCATAAAAGTCAGCAGTTTTGGAGTGTACCCACTACTCAGTACCTTATATTCCAATTTTGACAGTTTAAATGTTGGGAAGTATGGTAACTGTGTCTAAAATTACCTCTCTGAGCAGAGCCTGCACGAGATTTGGCACAAAGGGGAATGGTTTGTCTAAACTCCACCCAAAAGTGAATGGTACCACAAGGTCCGGGACAAAGAATAGGCGACTGCCTGGGGTGACACTTCATCCCAGGTAGGAAGGGAGTGCAAGGAGGAATGGAGTGGGCTGAATTTTACATTGGAGGGGTGCTATGTGCTTTAATTGTCTAGACCAGTGTTCCCCAACTCCAGTCCTCAGGCCCCACCAACAGGTCATGTTTTTTGGATTTCCTTAGCATTGCACAAGTGATATCATTATGGTCAGTGCATTCTGTGGGAGATCCTGAAAATATGACCTGTTGGTGGGGCTTGAGGACTGGAGTTGGGGAACACTGGTCTAGAGCGCCAGAATACCTTGTCCCAGTCTTGGGTACCATCCATGTGGGGGGTGTTATAGGGTGTTCCCAGGGTCCTGGGGGTGGTCCCGTGCAGTCCAGCCCCAACATCCAGCAATTTTGTGCCAGTCTGCTATAAGCTGTAGGCAGTGAAGGACATCTTCAAAATTCCAGTTACCTTTATAGTGTTCGGGCTGGAAACAATGACAAAGACTTTGTGTAAACCATTGACGCGAACAACTGGACCGTATTCTAGCACCCTGCAAGACAGGAGATATTAGTAGGTTACATTATAGCTCTTTCAGGGAGTCTTCTGCACTGATCTATCTCTATCCACATACTCCAAGGGTCTGTTCACACGGCGCCAGCCAGCAAAAGTTTTACAATGGACCTAAATCTAAAGAGTGCTGAAAATGCTGTAGTAATGCTATAGTAACATAGTTAGGATGGTTGATAAAAAGACATCAAGTCCATCAAGTTCACTCAAGGGTTTAGAATGAAGCGGCTGAAGAGAGCGGTATTAAAGGGGTTGTCTCGCTCCAGCATTTGGCAGCCTTGTGAAATAGAGGGCATTTCTCCTCAAAGCAGGGAGTATCGTCACTTTCTGCAGACACGCCCCACACTGTGTGCATGTGAAGATTTATTCTGTGTGAGCTGAGGGAAGGGAGAGGTTCTCAGCGGTCATTGGAATCATTGGAAGTGAAAAGCTAAGTGTAACTCGATAGTGTATATCTACATTTCTCGCTCTCTCTACATACTTAGTAACTAGAATGGGCATTTGACATTCAGGACTCTGGGAAAGATGGGTGATTTTTTTTTTCTGTCTCTCTCTTTCTCACACAGTGATATATCCTGCAGATTATTACACCTCTGACCTCTAAAGATCTGCAGAACAAAACTATATGCTTTATCTGATTGTGTTTACATGAGACTGCAGATCTGTGTTGCTAAATTGCTTTTGTGGGACTGCACAGTCAGCGGTGTTCTCTCTGTATGTAATTTGCATGGGACTCCACATTTTACATGGGATTGCTGTGTACAGCTGTCTTCTGATATATGCACACAAATGATTTTACGTGGGACTG
Source organism: Phyllomedusa bahiana (assembly GCA_025379985.1). Classification (NCBI taxonomy): domain Eukaryota; kingdom Metazoa; phylum Chordata; class Amphibia; order Anura; family Hylidae; genus Phyllomedusa; species Phyllomedusa bahiana. The sequence goes on from JAODAL010009227.1 coordinate 59,422, forward strand.
CACATCTGTGTCATAAAATTGTTTTATGTGAGACTGCACAGTACAGCTGTGTTCTTCCTGTATGTAATTTGTATGGGACTGCACATCTTACATAGAACTACTGTGTTTTCTCTTTCCGCTTTGTGGGACTGCACATGAGATTTACGTGGGTCTGTCGATGTAAGATTGCACATCTTACATGGGTCTGCTGTGCTTTCTCTTTCCATTTTAAGTGGGACTGCACATGAGATTGACATGGGTCTGCCAATGTAAGACTGCACATCTTACATGGGACTGCGGTGTTTTCTCTTTCCGTTTTACGTGGGTCTGCCAATGTAAGACTGCACTTCTTACATGGGACTACAATGTTTTCTTTTTCCATTTTACGTGGGACTGCACCTGAGCGCTCTCTTTCTTCTTTTCCCTCTCCCTCGTACATTCGCTCCCGCCCGCGTCCTTTTCCCCTGCGCGTTCTCGTCCGCGACCTGGGCCAGTAATACATTAGCGGGGCATAACCTGACCTGGGCTCAAACTCCGCTGCTAGGCACAAATAAAGCAGCCCCTTCTCATAAACCATAGCACTTTGTTAATGGTAACCAAGGACGGACATGCTTAGATTTTTGGTCCCCTCTTTTTAAACTATGATCTCCGTAGTGAGACAACCCCTTTAAGGCTCGGTTCACATCTGCATTGGAGATTCTGTTGAAGCCATTGCATCTGTTTCACAATGGACACCTACGGCGCCCGACAGATCCTATCAAGTACAGTGGGTCCATTGGGTTTCTGCCGTGGTTCCGTCATTGAGACTGAAGAAATACCGTATTCCAGACAAAACATGCGACAAAGTTTCCGAACCTCCAGCGCAAATGTGAACCAGGGCTTAGGAATTTGCTTAATTTGGAATAATTAACAAAAAAACCCAGCACTAATGTTATAATCAAGTAACAACCTAACAGTAGAGAAGACTTTGATACTATTAGATCTGATTGGTTGAATTTGATCTGTGCAATCTTACTTACCAGTCAAGGAAACAATCGTAGACAATCCCATTGTTCTTGGTCTGGTTCATTAATGCCAAGGAATGGCCCATAATGAAGCTGCAAAGAAAAGACACAGGAAAACCTCATATCTGTAATTAAGTGACGCTCCTGTATCTCGGCAGCAACAACAGAAAGGACCCTTTAGAAACACAAACTGTATTAAAGGGATGTTCCCACCATAGATTTTGATGGTATACTGCTAACATATGCTATCACAATCTAATGGGTGCAGGTTCTACCTCCAGGACATTCACTTATCTCTAAAACGGGCATCCAAAAATGTCAGCTGAAAATAGAGAGCTGGTCACACATGCGCCCAACCGATTTAGTTCAGGAAGTTCTGAGGTATAGTTGAATATACCACTCCCTGTGACTGGAAATTCACATAGAATAGAATGGAGACACAGCGCTCCCATACTGGGAACTCCCCATAGAGGAGAATGTTGAGAACACAGCGCTCCCCTGTAATCTGGAACTCTCATAAACAGAATGGAGAGAACACAGCGCTCCCCTGTGTAACCGGGAACTCCCATAGAACAGAATGGAGAGAACACAGCGCTCCCTGTACCGGGAACTCCCAAAGAACAGAATGGAGATAAAACAGCGCTCCCCTGTACCGGGAACTCCCATAGAAACAGAATGGAAGAACACAGCGCTCCCCTGTACCGGGAACTCCATAGAACAAATGGAAGAGAACACAGCGCTCCCCCTGTACAGGAACTCCCATAGAACAGGAATGGAGAGAACACAGCGCTCCCCTGTACCGAGAACTCCCATAGAAAACAGAATGGAGAGAACACAGCGCTCCCCTGTACCGGAACTCCCCAAATAACAGAATGGAGAGAACACAGCGCTCCCCTTATACCGGGAACTCCCATAGAACAGAATGGAGAGAACACAACGCTCCCCGTACCGGAACTCCCCTTAGAACAGAATGGAGAGAACACCAGCGATCCCCGTAAACCGGGAACTCCATAGAACAGAAGAGAGAACACAGCGCTCCCCCTGTACCGGGAAACTCCCATAGAACAGAAAAGGAGAGAACACAGCGCCCCCTGTACCGGGAACTCCCATAGAACAAATGAAGAGATACACAGCGCTCCCCTGTACCGGAACTCCCATAGAACAGAATGGAGAGAACCCCCCCCCCCCAGCGCTCCCCTGGTACCGGGAACTCCCATAGAACAGAATGGAGAGAACACGAGCGCTCCCCTGTACGGAACTCCCATAGAACAGAAAAGAGAGAACACAGCGCTCCCCTGTACCGGGAACTCCCATAGAACAGATGGAGAGAACACAGCGCTCCCCTGTACCGGGAACTCCCATAGAACAGAATGGAGAGAACACAGTGCTCCCTGTTCCGGGAACTCCCATAGAACAGAATGGAGGGACACAGCATCCCATGTACCGGGAACTCCCATAGACAAATGGAGGGAAAGGAAAAAAAACCAACAAAGCGGGGGGCTCCCCTGGTACTGGAACTGCCCATAGAACAGAATGGAGAGAACACCGTGCTCCCTGTTACTGGGAACACCCATAGAGGAGAATGGAGAGAACACTGCGCTCGCCCGTACCGGGAACCCCATAGAGGAGAATGGAGAGAACACAGGCTCCCTGTACCGGAACACCCATATAGGAGAATGTAGAGAACACATCGCTCCCCCTGTACGGGAACTCCCATAGGAACAGAATGGAGAGAACACAGCGCTCCCCTGTAACCGGGAACTCCCAAACAGAAATGGAGAGAACACAGCGCTCGCCCTGGTACCGGGAACTCCCATAAAAAGAAGGAGAGAACACGCGCTCCCCTGTACCGGGAACTCCCATAGAACAGAATGGAGAGAACACATCGCTCCCCGTCCGGGAACCCATAGAACAAAAGAGAGAAACACAGCGCTCCGCTGAGTACCGGGAACTCCCATAGAACAATGGAGAGAACACAGCGCTCCCCCTGTACCGGGAACTCCCATAGAACAGAATGGAGAGAACACAGCGCTCCCCCTGTACCGGGAACTCCCATAGAACAGAATGGAGAGAACACAGCGCTCCCCCTGTACCGGGAACTCCTTATAGAACAGAATGGAGAGGAACACAGGCTCCCCTTTACCGGAACTCCCAGAGAAACAGAATGGAGAAGAAACACAGCGCTCCCCTGTACCGGAACTCCATAGAACAGAATGGAGAGAACACAGCGCTCCCCGTAACCGGGACTCCCATAGAACAGAAGGAAGAACAACAGCGCTCCCCTGTACCGGAACGCCCCCATAGAACAGAATGGAGAGAAAACAGCGCTCCCCTGTACCGGGAACTCCCATAGAACAGAAGGAGAGAACACAGCGCTCCCCTGTACCGGGAACTCCCAAGAACAGAATGAGAGAACACCAGCGCTCCCCGTGTACCGGAAATCCCATAGTAACAGAATGGAGAAACACAGCGCTCCCCTGTACCGGAACTGCCCATAGAACAGAATGGAGAGAACACAGCGCTACCCCATACCGGGAACTCCCAAGAACAGAATGTAGAGAACACAGCGCTCCCCTGTACCGGGAACTCCATAGAACAAATGGAGAGAAACACAGGCGCTCCCTGTACCGGAACTCCCATAAGAACAGAATGGAGAGAACACAGCGCCCCCTGTACCGTAAATAAAAAAAAAAAAATAAAAAAAAAAAAAAAAAAGAAAAAAAAAAAAAAAAAAAAACAAAAAAGAATAAAAAAACAAAAAGAAAAAAAAGACAGGAACTCCCATAGAACAAATGGAGAAGAAACAGCGCTCCCCTGTACCGGGAACTCCCATAGAACAGAATGGAGAACACAGCGCTCCCCCATAACAGGGAAAACCCAAAGAACAGAATGGAGAGAACACAGCGCTCCCCTGTATCGGGAAACCCCCATAGAACAGAAGGAGAGAACACAGCGCTCCCCTGTACCGGAACTCCCATAGAACAGAATGGAGAGAACACAGCGCCTCCACCCTGTAACCGGAACTCCCATAGAACAGAATGGAGAGAACACCGCGCTACACCCTGTACCGGAACTCCCATAAGAACAGAATGGAGAAACACAGCGCTCCCTGTACCGGGAACACCCATAGAACAGAATGGAAGAACCCAGCGCTCCCCTGGACCGGGAACGCCATAGAACAAGAATGGAGAGAACACACTGCTCCCCTGTACCGGGAACTCCCATAGAACAGAATGGAGGGAACACAGCGCTCCCCTGTACCGGGAACTCCCATAGAACAGAATGAGAGAACACAGCGCTCCCCTGTACTGGGAACTGCCATAGAAACAGAATGGAGAGAACACCGCCGCTCCCCTGTACTGGAAACTGCCATAGACCCGAATGGAGAGAACACGCGCTCCCTGTTCCGGGAACACCCATAGAGGGATGGAGAGAACACAGCGCTCCCCTGTACTGGGAACTCCATATAGGAGATGAAGAAACACAGCGCTCCCTGTACCGGAACTCCCATATAGAGAATGAAGAGAACACAGCGCTCCCCATACCCGGAACTCCCATAGGAACGAGAAAATGGAAAACACAGCGCTCCCTGGGTTTTACCGGGAACTCCCATAGAAACAGAATGTAGAGAACAAGCGCTCCCTGTACCGGGAACCCCATAGAACAGAATGGAAGAAGAACACAGCCCCCCTGTACGGGAACTTCCCATAGAACCGACTGGAGAGAACACAGCGCTCCCCTGTTCCGGAACTCCCATAGAACAGAATGGAGTAGAACACAGCGCTGCCCTGTTACCGGGAACCTCCCATAGAAACAGAATGGCGAGAACACAGCGCATCCCCTGTACCGGGAACTCCCATAGAACGAATGGAGAGAACACAGCGCTCCCCTGACCGGGAACTCCCCATAGACAGAATGGAGGAGAACACGCGCTTCCCCTGTAACCGGGAACTCCATAGAACAGAATGGAGAGAAACAGCGCTCCCCTGTAATCGGGGGGGGAACTCCCATAGAACAGAATGGAAGAACCACAGCCCCCCTGTACCTGAGAACTCCCTAGAACAGAATAGAGAAACACAGCGCTCCCCCTGTACCGGGAACTCCCCATAGAACAGAATGGAGAGAAACACAGCGCTCCCCTGTACCGGGAACTCCCATAGACGAATGGAGAGAAGCACACGCTCCCCTGTAACCGGAACTCCCATAGACACAGAATTGAGAGAACACAGCGCTCCCCTATTACCGGGAACTCACCATAGAACGAATGAGATGATACACACTGCTGCCCTTACCGGGAACTCCCATTGAACAGATAGGGAACACAGCGCTCCCCTGTACCGGGAACTCCCAAAGAACAGAATGGGAGAGAAGCACAGCGCTCCCCTGTTACCGGGAACTCCCATAGAACAGAATGGAGAGAACACAGCGCTCCCCTGTACCGGGAACCTCCCATAGAACAGAATGGAGAGAACACAGGCGCTCCCCTGTACCGTGATACTCCCCATAGAACAGAATGGAGAGAACACAGCGCTCCCTGTACCGGGAACTTCCCATAGAACAGAAATGGAGATAACACAGCGCTCCCCCTGTAGTGGAGAAACTCCCATAGAAAAGAATGGAGAGAAAACAGCGCTCCCCGTACTGGGAAGCTCCCAATAGAACAGAAAGGAGAGAACACAGCGCTCCCCTGTACTGGGAACTCCCATAGAACAGAATGGAGAGAACACAGCGCTCCCCTGTACTGGGAACTCCCATAGAACAGAATGGAGAGTCGTGCACAAGTGTGACCTGCTCTCCATTCACAGCTGACCGTTCCTGAGATAGGTGCATGGACCAGAGGTGGGACCTGCAACTATAACATTTTGATGGCACGTCCTCGATGTACCATGAAAGTCTATGGTGGAAACCCTCTTAGAGTAATAATTACATGTAGGATAATATAACCCCCCCTCCCCCCATGCTAGTAGAGATCCATGTCGAAATGCTGCTTGCTGTTCTACTCTTAGGTGTAATCCAGGGGTGGACATACCATTGGTGTAGTCTGTGTAGCCATGCAGGAGCCCCATAGATAAGGGGCCCACTGTCAGTTTATGAACGTCATTCTATTACAGGAGCTACTACACTGCAGGTAAACGCCTGAGCTAACGCATTTCATGTCTAATAATTAAGGATGGAACGGAGAGACATAAGGGGGAGCTCTATAATAATGCAGTGTGGGGTAACAAGGGGCCAATATTCTGTCCCTGCCCTCAGCTGTGTCCCCCACTGATATTAAGCATGTACTGGTTTTCAAGCTCTATGCAAAGAATAGTCCCAATTCACTACCAGCAAACTGAGGTCTGAGGAACTGATAGAAAAAGTCAGAGCAGAGGTCTCACCTGTCCCTGGGGGGTCCCGGGATGTGGTCATACTTCATGTGGATATAATGGATCTCAGCACAGTATAGCAGGAAGCAGGCAAGAGCCAGAGCCAGCAGCAGCAGGAGGGCCCCTGAGAGGAGATCCCACAGGGCCATGGTGAGGGCCACACAGAGCTCTGCTCCTCAGGTGTTTGCAGGTTATCTGCTGCAGCACATTATAAAGAGGAGGAGGAGGGGACGGCCCCAACCAGGAAGGGGCAGGTGTCAGCACAGGAGCCGAGATTACAAACTGCATACAGCGCATATACCACAGGACGCTGTGTTATTAAAGTAATTTGTGATACAGTCCTGCTGAGCATGTGTATCTAATCCTATCCTGTGTGATACCGTCTGCTGAGCGTGTATCTAATCCTATCCGGTGTGATACCGTCTGCTGAGCTGTGTATCTAACCTATCCTGTTGATTACCGTCTGCTGACTGTGTATCAAGCCTATCCTGTGATACCGTCCTGCTGAGCTTGTATCAACCTATCCTGTGTGATACCGTCTGCTGAGCTGTGTATCTAAGCCTATCCTGTGTGATACCGTCTGCTGAGCTGTGTATCTAATCCTATCCTGTGTGATACCGTCTGCTGACTGTGTATCGAAGCCTATCCTGTGTGATACCGCTGCTGAGCGGCTGTATCTATCCCTATCCCTGTTGAATACTGTCTGCGTGAGCTTGTATCTAATACCAATCCTGTGTGATACGTCTGCTGAGCTGTGTCATCTAATCCTATCCGTGTGTGATAGCCTTCTGCGGAGCTGTGTGATCGAAACCCTATCCTGTGTGATACCGGCTGCTGAGCTGTATCTAACCTATGCCTGCTAACAGAGGCGTAAATTGAAAGCTCCAGGGCCCAAGTCAAAAGTGAAATGGCCCTCAGCTACCATGTCCACTTATGATGCTGGTATCTTCTTATATGGCAGGAGGGCTTTTGGGCCCACTCAGGCTACAGGCCCCGGTAGCGACTGCTACCTCTGCACCCCCTATATCTACGCCCCTGCTATCCTGTGTGATACTGTCTGCTGAGCCGTGTATCTAATCCTACCCTGTGTGATACTGTCTGCTGAGCCGAGTATCAATCCGACCCTGTGTGATATGTCTGCTGGCGTGTATCTAATCCTATCCTGTGTGATACCGTCCTGCTAGAGCCGTGTATCTAATCTTAGCCTATGTGATACCGTCTGCTGAGCTGTGCAATCTAACCTATCTGTGTGATACCGTCTGCTTAGCTGTGTAAGCTAATCCTAACCGTGATACTGTCTTCTGAGCCGTGGATCTAATCCTATCCTGAGTGAACTGTCTTCTGAGCCCTGTACTAATCCTATCCTTGGTGATACTGGCGCTGAGCTGTGTATGCTAATTCTAACCTGTGATACTGTCTTCTGAGCCGTGTATCTAATCCTATCCTGTGTGATACTGTCTTCTGAGCCGTGTATCTAATCCTATCCTGTGTGATGCCGTCTGCTGAGCTGTGTATCTAATCCTATCCTATAATCAAAAGAAAAAAAGGGGGGACAAAGGGGGCGCACAATAGTGAAGTAGGTAAAAGTAAGGTTGTTAAAAATAGGTATATGTGCCGTACTTCTGAGGTTGCCTCGTATTATAGAGGCACAACTCTCATATAGCCTTGCCGGGGCTTTTGGATGCCGTAGCCCTTACAACGCTGCCACTGGTCCAATGGATTCCGACGTTCAGAGGAACGCCGGATGAAAACTGTTTACTAAAAAGTAAAAAATTGGCGGACCCGCCACGTGGAATGGGTAAATGACTAGACCGTAATATGGCTTTGTTGAAAAAGTGTCTTTATTCATAAAAATGTAGGGGTGATGACCCTCACACCTATTAAAACAGAGGACGATAAAAACCCACGCGTTTCCTGCCGTAATACCGTCCACTTTCTCAAGTAATACTGTAGAAAAGACTACTTGTGGTATTTAAATGATGATATTTTTGTATAGGTCCAACTGGGATGGTCAATCGGAGCGACAAGTTGGCAATGAGCTGTCAATAGAGTCATCAGAGACAGGCTTCCTTCCTATGTGATACTGTCCTTCTGAGCCGTGTATCTATCCCATCCTTAGTGAATACTGACGACTGAGCCGTTATCTAATCCTATCCTGTGTGATACCGCTGCTGAGCCCGTGTATCTAATCCTATCCTGATGATACCGTCTGCTGAGCTGTGTATCAAATCTATCCTATGTGATACAGTCTTTCTGAGCCCGATGTATCCTAATCTATCCTGGGTGATACCGTCTGCGAGCTGTGTATCTAATCCTATCCTATGTGATATACCTGTCTTCTGAAGCCTGCATCTAATCTATCCTGGTGTGATACCGTCTGCTGAGCTGTGTATCTAATCCTATCCTGTGTGATGCTGTCTTCTGAGCCGTTTATCAATCAATCCTGTGTGATACTGTCTGCTGAGTTGTGTATCTAATCCTAACCTGTGTGATACCGTCTGCTGACTGGTATCTAATCGCTATCCTATGTGATACTGTCTGCTGAGCTGTGTAATCTAACCTATCCTGAGATACTGTCTGAAGAGTGTTGTATCTAAATCCCTCGTGTGTGATACTGTTACTGCTGAGCTTGTATCTATCCTATCCTGTGTGATTCTGTCTTCTGAGCCGTGTATCTAGTCCTATCATGTGAATACTGCACAATGTATGGTAGACCGGGCGCTCGTTTCTAGGAACAGATCCTCGTGGAAGACGGCGTTTAATAAAAAGATATATTTATTCCATAAAAAATGCAAAAGGTGTTAACCTTGGTATAAAAACTTAATACACAATGCGTTTCGTGCCTTGAACCGGCACCTCCTCAGATAGTAGTGTCACTGTATTATCTGAGGAGGTGCCGGTTCAAGGCACGAAACGCGTTGTGTTACGTTTTTATACCAAGGTTAACACCTTTTGCATTTTTTATGGAATAAATATATCTTTTTATTAAACGCCGTCTTCCACGAGGAATCTTTTCATAGAACGAGCGCCGGTCCTACCATACATTGTGCAGTATTCTACGGAAAACCCATTATCCACTTTTTGGATTTGGAGAAGGAGACCACGCGGCCGCTGTTTCCGAGGCTCGGATAGAGCCACCTAGATCTATACGAGTGTTGTGCATCTACAATAACCTGCACAACACTTCGGGGTAGGCAACCTGGCAATTACTTACAACCGTTTTGAAACTGCTTTGACGTACTTTCACATAGAGCGCCTTTTTTTTGTCTTCCCCTTTTTTATTTCCTTGTATAGTCCTATCCTGTGTGATACCGTCTGCTGAGCTGTGTATCTAATCCTATCCTGTGTGTACTGTCTGCCAGACATTGTATCTAATCCTATCCTGTGTTATACGTCTGATGAGCTGTGTATCATAATTAATATCTGTGTTATACTGTCTGCTGAGCTGTGTGATCTAATCCTATCATATGTGATACAGACCTGCTGTGCAGTGTATCTAATCCTGTCCTGGTGATACAGTCTTGCTGAGGCTGTGATCTAATCCTATGTTGTGTGCTACCACTCTGGGGGCTGGGTAATCTAATCCTATCCTGTGTTATACTGTCTGCTGAGCTGTGTATCTAATCCTATCATATGTGATAGTGCCTGCTGAGCAGTGTATCAATCCTATCATAATGTGATACTGTCTGCTGAGCAGTGTAATCAATCATATCCTGTGTGATACAGTCTGCTGAGCCTGTGTATCTACTAATCCTATCCTGAGTGAGACCACTGCCTGAGCTGGGTATCTAATCCTATCCTGTGTTATACTGTCTGCTGAGCGTGTATCAAATTTATAGCCTTGTAACTGTCTGCTGAGCTGTGTATCTAATCCTATCATATGTGATACTGTCTGCTGAGCAGTGTATCTAATCCTGTCCTGTGTGATACAGTCTGCTGAGCTGTGTATCTAATCCGATGCTGTGTGATACCAGCAGCTGAGCTGGGTATCTAATCCTATCCTGTGTTAGAATACTGAGTCGCGGAGCTGTGTATCTAATCCATCCATATGTGATACTGTCTGCTGAGTAAAAAAAAGTGTATCTAATGCCCAGTCCAGTGTGATTACAGTCTGCAGAGCTGTGTATCTAATCCTATCTGTGTGATACCAGCTTCGAGCTGGGTAAGCTAATCCTATCCTGTGTTATACTGTCTGCTGAGCATTGTATCTAATCCATCATATGTGATACTGTCTGCTGAGCAGTGTATCCTAATCATATCCTTGGTGATACCGTCTGCGAGCTTGTATTTAATCCTATCCTGTGTGATACCACTGCTGAGGTCGCTGGGTATCTAATCCTATCCGGTGTTATACTGTCTGCTGAGCTGAGTATCTAATCCTACCTGTGTGATCACTGCTGAGCTGGGTATCTAATCCTATCCTGTTTATACAGTCTGCTGAGGCTGTGGTATCATATTAATCCTGTGTTATACTGACTGCTGACCTGTGTATCTAACCTAATCATATGTGAACTGTCTGCTGAGCAGTGTATCTAATCCTATCATATGAGATACTTCTGCTGAGGCAGTGTATCTAATCCTATCATATGTATTACTGTCTGCTGAGCAGTGTGCTAATCTATCCGTGTATACAGTCTGCTGACTGTGTACTAATCCTATCCTGTGTGATACCAGCTGCTGAGCTGGGTATCTAATCCTATCCTGTGTTATACAGTCTGCTGAGCTGTGTATCTAATCCTATCCTGTGTGATACCAGCTGCTGAGCTGGGTATCTAATCCTATGCTGTGTGATACCAGCTGCTGAGCAGTGTATCTAATCCTATCCTGTGTGATACTCTGTTGAGCTGTATCTAATCCTATTCTGTGATACTGTCTGCTGAGCTGTGTATCTAAACCTATGTCTTACTGTCTCTTAGCTATGTATCTAAGCCTATCCTGTATGATACTGTCTGAGCTGTGTATCTAAGCCCATCATGTGTTATCCTGTGATATAATAATCGGATGAGGGAAGCAGGTTATGTGATGACGACCGCTTCCTTCCCGCCCCCTGTGACTCTCACAGGTGAGTTACCTGCCCCGGTCACAGGTAGGAGAGTCGTTTACCTGCTGCTACCATTAAAGGAGATGTCTGTGTCTGTAGATAGCTGTATACACTGTGACTCAGCAGTCTCCTATGGGAGCGGTAACCCTATATTCAGCCATATATGTACAGTGCACAGCAGGGCAGCAGCTCTGCACCATGGGGGGCGGTTGGGCTCCTGGATTCCTCCCAGTCACTTATACTAGTTACCAGTGCTGACACCCAGCTTTCCAGGTCTCCTGAATGGCAAGTCTGCTAGCTCTGCAGGGCTCCTGCAGATGTATTGCTGTGTATGAGGGAGCTTTGCTGGCATTCCAACCACAGACGGTGTAATAATGGCGCCATATCACCCCTCCCAGCTCGGACAACTCTATTCCTGATGCTGTAGATGGCATCTATATAAAGTACAGCTCCAGCTTTATTGGGTGCTCCGCTATTAAAGGGGCGTCAGAGATGGAGCAAGGCTTGTGTGCAATCCTCACACTTATAGTCGCTTACACTGGATATCACTGTCAGTAAATCACATTATGTGTGGAGCCCCCATATGATGTGCAGGTGGGATTCATTCAGCACTATATGGTGGTTTGACGAAAGCAGTGAATGTCCCTATTATTATTGGGGTCATTTTCTTATCATTATTCTAAAGCGTCATTAGTTCCAGGACGCTGGACATTGGGGGGGGGGGTCACATACATAACATGTGTCAGACAAAGTACAGCAACCACTACAAATGGCAACTGCTACATAGAGAGAGGACCCTCCCCGCAAAGGCTTACAATCTACAAGGGAGGCATGGGGCATACAGATATATATGGACCGTATTGATTTTATTTATTAACTGTATTAAATAATTTCAGCAATGAATCTTCCTGTTATTTAAGCTCTGCCTGGTGATGGTATATGGCAGTAACTGGTATTATCTATGCAGTATACAGTGGTATTATCTATGCAGGGTATGGTGGTATTATCTATGCAGGGTATGGTGGTATTATTTATGCAGGGTATGGTAGTATTATCTATCCAGTGTATCGTGGTATTATCTATGCAATATACAGTGGTATTATCTATGCAGAATAGAGTGGTATTATCTATGCAGGGTATGGTAGTATACATTGATATTATCTATGCTGTGTGTGTGGTGATATCTATTCAGTATACGGTGATATTATCGATGCAGTATACGGTGGTATTATCTAATTAAGGTCTGGTGGTATTATCTATGCAGTATACGGCGATATCTATGCTGTGTATGGTGGTATTACCTATATATAACGGTCATACTATATCATTTAATTCTTTATTTCATACTTTTCTTTCTAGATTTGAGAAAGTTTGGTGAATGACTGATCACTGGCAGAAACAGCAGCGCGTCATGGACCCTACATGGAAGGGGAATATAAGTTTTTTGGAAGAATTTAATTGTGAAAATACATTACTTTTTTTTCCCGTACCCGATCCGAGTTTTCATCCGTATTTTTCCCTAGAGCTGCACTCACTATTCTGCGGGCAGCACTGGTACAACATTTTCTTTTCCTGTACTGAAACCTGAGTTACATCCTTTTATCCTCTAGACTGCACCCATATTCTGCGGTGCAGTCACTGTACATACATTACTTTCCTTTACCATCCGAGTTACATCCTTATTTTCCCCCCAAGCTGCGCTCACCCAAATTTTGCTGCTGCAGTCCCTGTACATCATTACTTACCCCGTACTGATTTCCCGAGTTTCAAACCTGTATTATCCTCCAGGGGCTGCGCTCACTATTCTGCTTGTGCAGTCACTGTTTTTACATACATTAATTTTCCTGGAAATGATCCTGATTCACCCTGTATTAACCCCCCAAGGGTGCGCTCCTATTCGGGTGGTGAGTCACTGTTTCATACAATTTCTTAATCCTTTAACCGATCCTGAGTTACATTTCCCGTTAATCCTCCAAACTGCGCTCACTATTCGGCTGGTGCAGGGCACTGTACAAACATTACTTTTCCCTTTTTGATCCTGATTTTCATCCTGTATTATCCCCCCAGAGCTGCACTTTCCTATTTTTCGCTTGGGGGCAGTCACTGTGTACATACAAAACTTACCTTACGATTTCCGAGTTAAAATCCTGTATACCTCCAGAGCTGCACTTTACTTTTCCTGGGCAGGGGTTTCTTGGTACATACATTAATTTATCCTATATTATACTCCAAAACCCGGGGGCTCCAACTTTTTTTTGCGGTTTCAGGGCACAGTAAAACATACATTAAATGATCCTGAGTTTTCATCCTGGAAATTTTAATCCCGAGCTGCACTCACTTTTTCCTGCTGGTGCAAATTATGTTACATACATTACTTATCCTGGGACAAACCAAATTAAAACCTGATTATACTCCAGAGCTGCAAATCACTATTTCTGCCTGGTGGGAGTCCCCTGTGTACATACATTACTTATCCTGTACTGATACTGAGGGTTTTCTTTCCCTTTTTAAAACCTCCAGAGCTGTTTCCACTATTCTGCTGGGGGCAGTCCCCGAAAATACATTTTTCTTAACCTGTTAAATGAACCGAGTTACATTTTGTATTACCTCCCAGAGCTGGGGCTCAAAATATTCTGGGTGCAGTCACTGTACATAAAATTAAATTATCCCCCGTACTGATCCTGATTTTCCAAAACCTGTATTATCCTCCAGAGCTTTTGCTCCAAAAATTCTGCGCTGCAGTCAAGGGAATACATTACTTACCTTTACTGATCCGAAATTACATCCTGGGATTAACCCCAGGCTGCGCTCAAAATTTTTTCTTGTGCAGGTTTTACTTTTGTACATACATTACTTAAACCTGTTTTTGATCCGAGTTTTCACCCTGTATTATCCCCCCAGAGTGCGCTCACTATTCCGCTGGTGCATTTACTGTACATACATTTTTATCCTGTACGATCCTGGTTACATCCTGTAATTTTTCCTCCAAAAGCTCGCTCACCCATTTTTGCTGGTGCAGTCACTGTACATACAATTTCCCTTTTCCTGTATTGATCCTGAGTTACATCCTGTATTTTCCTCCAAGGGTGGCCCAAAAAAAAAATCATATTTTTGCTGGTGCAGTCCCCGGTACATAGATTTTCTTTTTCCTGTATTAAAACTCCAGAGCTTCCCCTCACTATTCTGCTGTTGCAAAAAGGGGTTTCTTTCAAAAACCTTTTCCGTAAATGATCCCGAGTTACATCCTGTATTATCCTCCAAGCTGCACTCATTTTCTGCTGGGGCAATTTCTGTGTACATACATTACTTATCCATAATTTTAACTCCCCAAAATGCGCTCACCCATTCCCGCTGGGGGCAGTCACAGTAAAACCTTTCATTTCTGAAACCCCGAGTTACATCCTGTTTTTATAAACCCCGACTGCCCCTCAAATTTTTGCCTGGGCCCCCTTTTCTGTGGGACAAAACATTACTTAACCCGTACTGATCCTGAGTTAAAATCCTGTATTTTAAAACCCAAGCTGGGGCTCAAATATTCTTCTGGTGAAATCCCCTGTAACATACATTACTTATCCTGTACTGAAACCTGATTTTTAATACCCCAGAGCTGCACCTCACTTTTTCCCGCTGGTGCAGTTACTGTGTACATACATTACTTTCCTGGGACAATCCAGTTACATCCTGTTTTTATCCTCCAGACTTCACTCACAATTTTTCTGGTCAATCACTTTTACATACATTACTTATCCCCGTAAATTTAAACCTGAGTTACAACCTGTATTGTGCCTCCAGAGCTGCACTCACTATTTCTGCTGGGGGGGTCACTGTACCATTTCATTACTTATCTTGTACTGATCCTGATTAAAATCCAGTATTTAAAACCCCCCGGGGCAACCCCACAAATTTTGCTGGTGCAGCCTGGGGACAAAACATTACATATCTTTTAAATGATTTCCGATTTTTCATCCTGGGATTTTCCCCCAAGCTGCACTCACAAATTTTGCTTTTTGCGTCCCCCCCTACAAACATTACCCTTTTCCTTATTGATCCTGAGTTAAAAATCCGTAAATTGGGCCTCCCAAACCCTGCGCAACTGTTTTTCTTTCTGGTGCAGTCAAAATTTTAACATACATTACTTATACGTACGAACCTGAATTTTCATTCTTTATTAAAACTCCAAAAGCTTTCCCCTCCTTTTCTTCTTGGGGCAGCACTGTGTTTCATAAATTACTAACCTGTTTTGATCCTAGTATTATAACCCCAGAAACTTTCACTCCCTTTCGGGGGTTTTTTAAAATTTCGTTTACATTCCCCCCAAAAATCCTGACCGACCATTTAAAAACCCCCTAAAACCCTCCAACTGGGAAAACCAAAAAACTGCTTGCCGGCCCCTGACCAAAACCCTTAAAAAATTTTCCCGTAACTACCAGAAAAAAATCCGTAAAACTCCTCCCCAAGCAGGCCCCCCCAAATATTCTTTGGTTCCGTCCCCTTGGGACCCCCCTAAAAAACAGCCGGTGCTACCCTCGAACCCCCGAAACCCAGGAACTTCCCCCACAAAATTCGCTTTTTGCATGTTACTGTTTGGAAAATACATTTCTTTTCCTATAAATTTTACTCCAACTGCGCTCCCTATTCTGCTGGTGCAAGGGCACAGAAACATACATTCTTTACCCCCGAGTTTTCCCTTATTAAACTCCCAAAAGCTGCACTCACTTTTCTGCTGGTGCAGTTACTTGTACATAAAATTTCTTATCCGTACCCGATCCTGATTTTCCCTCCTGTATTTACTCCAGAGCTGTGCCCCACTATTTTTTCGGGGGGCAGTCCCCTGTACAAACATTTCTTAAACCGGGGCGAAACCAAGTATTAAACCCCAAGCTTTCACTCCCCTTTTTTTGCTGGTGCAAATCACTGTACATACAATTTAAAATTTTCCTGTACTGAACCTAGTTACATCCTGTATTAAAAACCCAGAGCTGCACTCCTATTCGGCGGTTTCGGGCCTGTACATTAAAATTTAAAACCCCCATCCTGGGAAAACCCTTTTTTCCTCCGACCCGAAAAACATTTTTCCCGTATCCGTCCTTCCCAGGGGCCAAAAACATCCCCTATTCCCCTGTTTTCTGGGTGCATCACGGAAAATACATTACTTTATCCTTACTAACCTTAGTTTTCCCTCCCCGTATTTTTACTCCAGAGCTGCGGGTCCCTATTCCTGGTTTTCAGTCACGTACATACATTACTTAAACCGTACTGGGTTTCCTGAGTTACATCCTGTATTATATTCGAGTTCCCCTTTAGACCAGTTGTGTCCCAATTTAAGCAGAGTTTTTTGTGTATTTAGGGGACAAAAAACCTTTTTAAAATTTCAATAAATTTTCAAAGTAACTTTCATGGAATTTTAAATAAAAAAAATCGAGCCAAAGGCCGGGTTTATGAAACGATCGACCCCCGGCCTTGCAAAACTGTGGGCCGGAAGTGGGGCCCCGGGGCTGCCAACCTGTAGGGGGGTGTGGGAGGGGGGTCGCGTCGCTAAAAGTCGAAGGCCAGCTTCCGTGGAGTCATAAACTGTCTGACCACATCATCTGTGATCTGCTTCCTGCGCTCCTGGTGCGCCGCGATGATCGGCTGCAACGTGTCTATCAGGATTTTCTTCAATTCTCCTGTTAGCAAAACTCCGCTGGTGTAATCCTGAAAGACAGAGGATTAGAAAGTGCTCAGTGCACACAGACATGAAGCAGAGCCGAGACGGTCAGTGCAGCAGAGCCAGGCAATGTCAGTACGTATTAAACTGGGATGCTTCATTTTTCCAAAGGGAGTAAATCTTCGCAATTTATCCCCCTTATTTTAAAGGGGTGTTTCCACCATAGACTTTATTGGCATATGGATAGGCTAGCAATCAAGTCGAGAGGGGCAGGGGGCCCCCTCTGGGACCACACCTACCCCGGGGACGGGCCCCAAAATGTTTTTCCGAATGGGAACCCTTCACACTTCACACGACTCTCCCCCCGTTCAGGGAGTTTCCATTCAGGGGGGCTTTTTTTTCTCTCCATTTTGTTCAAAAGTGGGTTCCCCTACGGGGGGGCGCTTGTTCTCTCCTTCTGTTCAGGATTTTCCCCAAAAAGGGGGCGCTGTGTTCTCCATTCGTTCTAAGGGGGTTTCCCCGTACAAGAACGCTGTGTTCTCTCCATTCTGTTCAAAGGGGTTCCCAGTACAAGGAAGCCTGGTTTCCTCCATTCTGTTCTAATGGAGTTCCCAGTACAAAACGCTTGGGTTCTCCCACTTTTCTAAGGGAGTTCCCATACAGGGAGCGCTGTGCCTCTCCCCTTTTCCCCCTATGGGAGTTTTTCCCAAAAGGGGACGCGTGCTCTCTCCCTTCTGTTCTATGGGATTTCCCCTACAGGGAGCGCTGTGACTCCCCCCTTTCTTTCTATGGGGGTTTTCCCCCTACAGGGGACGCGTGTTCTCTCCATCTGTTCTATGGGGGGTTCCCGTACAGGGGGAGCGCTGTTTCCTCCATTTTTTTATGGGAGTTCCCAGTATAGAGGAGTGCTGTGTTCTCCATTCTGTTCCATGGGGGTTCCTAGTACAAAGGAGCGCTGTCTTCTCTCCATTCTGTTCTATGGGAGTTCCCAGTACAGGGGAGCACTGTGTTCTCTCCATTCTGTTCTATGGGAGTTCCCAGTACAGGGGAGCGCTGTGTTTTCTCCATCCTGTTCTATGGGAGTTCCCAGTACAGGGGAGCGCTGTGTTCTCTCCATCCTGTTCTATGGGAGTTCTGAGTACGGCTGAACACACAGCTCTCCTGTACTCAGAACTCCCATAAAACAGAATGGAGAGTCTTGCGCAAGTGTGACCGGCTCTCCATTCTGAGCCAACACTTTTGGGGGCCCATACCTGAGATGGACCCTATCAATACGCCATTTCTAGTTTATGGTGGTAACAGTCACTTAATGACTCTATATAGAGAGAGAAGCTGAATGACAAACTCAGCCCTGCTATCTCTCTGAACTGGGCAGAAATATAGCAGAGACAGATGGAGTATAGGTGAAGGCAGGGCTGGAGGCAAGGGCATAGATGCAGGCAGGGGCCAAGACGGAGGCGAGGGGGGGGGTCAGAGACTGGGTCAGATTCAGGGCTGGGGTGGGTGAGGGGGTCTCATAAGGGATAAAGAGGCATTTTTCTGTGATAAGATGTATGACAAAGCTTGTATTATTGATTTATGGGGGAAATTAATTTTAATGCCGGTTGGCCTTTGAAAGACAGTAGGGGCCACATGTATGAAAATTGTCTAGGTCTAAAACTTTCTTTGTTGCCCATGGCAACCAGAGTTCCCCTTTAACTTTTTCAGTGCACTATATGAAATGAAAGGGGAATGCTGGTTGCTATGCGCAGCAAGAAAAGTCTTAGACCTAGACAATTTTCATACATGTGGCCCTAGGAATCTTCCCCTAATTTGGGAGATTCTGTATCAGTGACATTCCCTTCCTAGTGTGTGCGCTGTATAAGCCGCTTTCCTCATACCTGCTTAATTTTTTCGAGCTTCTCGTCGTCTTCAAGGAAGAAAGTCAGGTACATGTAACAGACATCAACTTCGCAGTTGCCACCATATTGCCGGTGTTCCTCAATGGTATCTTTCCCTCCTGAAAACGCATGCTTATTGATCTGACAGAGGGAGGAAAAGGAGGACGGTTAAATTACTAATACCAGTCACACTTGCGCACAAATCTCCATTCTGTTCTATGTGAGCTCCCAGTACAGGGGAGCGCTGTGTTCTCTCCATTCTACTCTATGGGAGTTCCCAGTACAGGGGAGCGCTGTGTTCTCTCCATTCTGTTCTATGGGAGTTCCCAGTACAGGGGAGCACTGTGTTCTCTCCATTCTGTTCTATGGGAGTTCCCAGTACAGGGGGGCGCTGTGTTCCCCCATTCTGTTCTATGGGAGTTCCCATACAGGGAGCGCTGTGTTCCTCCATTTTGTTCATGGGATTTCCCATACAGGGAAGCGCTGTGTTCTCTCCCCTTCTCCTCTATGGGGGTTCCCAGTACAGGAGCTCTGTTTTTCTCTCCATTCTGTTCAAAGGAGTTCCCAGTACAGGGAAGCACTGTGTTCCTCTCCATTCTGTTCTAGGGATTTCCCAGTACAGGGGAAACGCTGTGTTCCCCTCCCTTCTCCTCTATGGAGTCCCAGTACAGGAGCGGTGTGTTCTCTCCATTCTGTTCTATGGGAGTTCCCAGTACAGGGGAGCGCTGTGTTCTCTCCATTCTCCTCTATTGGAGTTCCCAGTACAGGGAGCGCTGTGTTCTCTCCATTTTGTTCTAAAGGAGTTCCCAGTACAGGGGAGCGCTGTGTTCTCTCTAGTCTGTTCTATGGGAGTTCCCAGTACAGGGGAGAGCTGTGTTCTCTCCAGTCTGTTCTATTGGAGTTCCCAGTACAGGGGAGAGCTGTGTTCTCTCCATTCTGTTCTATGGGAGTTCCCAGTACAGGGGAGCGCTGTGTTCTCTCCATTCTGTTTTTATGGGATTTCCCAGTACAGGGGAGAGCTGTGTTTCTCTCCAATTCTGTTCTATGGAGTTCCCAGTACAGGGGAGCGCTGTGGGTTTTTTTCCATTCTGTTCTATGGGAGTTCCCAGTACAGGGGAGCGCTGTGTTCTCTCTAGTCTGTTCTATGGGAGTTCCCAGTACAGGGGAGAGCTGTGTTCTCTCCATACTGTTCTATGGGTGTTCCCAGTACAAGGGAAAACTATGTTTATGTCTTTGTTCCCCTTTAATGCTCCTCTATAGATGTCCCAGGCTGGGTCCAGTGGATCAGTAATACAGCAGCCATAGAAATTTTTGAGCGCAGACACTGTACCTCCGACTGCCTTGAAATACACGTCCCATCATATACTTTATTATGAAGGCAATGCATCATGGGAAGAACATGGTGGCACATACGCTGCCTACACAGCTCCTAATACAAAAGCCTAGGGACTCTATTTGCTGCCGCACAGATTGCATGGACTTAGGGCCCTTACTTCTCCTCTTGACCCCCTACTAGTCTCCGGGCAGTACCTTATTTTTGATCTGCTTGGCCGTGTCTGTGAGGAAAATGGAAGAATTGGGATCGCTGGCGCTCATCTTAGTCTGTGCTCCTTGCAATGCAGGGAAGAAGGTCGAGTGCATCAATGCCGGTTTCGGGTAGCTGATCCTGGGGGGCTACATCCCTGGTCATTCTGAAATATGGATCCTGGAACAGAAGACATTATTGCAGCTTGCATGCTTTATTTTGCACTGCCATAATTCTGCAAAATCAAGTTTTTCCAATATATTTTGTCTCAGAATCCCCCGTTTTTCTGTACGCAATAGTCTGTTCCACAACACAAAAGGCATTTCTAACAGCACTGAAACGGAACAAACCACTACACAGCAAAAATGGTGGGGGAAGTTGTGTTAAGACCACCCATGTATTTTATGTCCCCTCTTTTTATATAAATGTCCCTTAAGCAACCAGTGTCCTGAGTGGGTGTTGGCATCACTAAATTTTGTACCTGGTCAATGGCGCACGGGATGAGACACTGAATATCTTTCCTGCCGTTAAAAATTTCTGGGAAGGAGCTGCTGAAAGACGGCGCCGCCTGAATCGCCGGAAAACTGATTTTACCTGAAAGACAAAGCGACAGGACCATGAACGGGACCAGCCGGAAAATCTCTGGTCACTACAAGTGAACGGGACCAGACAACTACCCCCAGCAGACTCTAGGGAGCAGCTTACCTATACAGTCACTGTCTGTGAAGCCGAATATCCCTTTCACTTGGTTGAATGTTACGTGTTTCTGGACCTTCACAACGTTTTTGTAGAAACCTGAACTGGACCTGATAGAGATATAGATAGAAAACATTATAGTACATGAGCCCGACTGCAAGCAGTCCTTCCATCATCTTCACCAAGTCGCTGCTCATCTGCCATATGACAAGGTGAGCTCTGTGATATATAGCGTTACATGATAGAGGAGAGGAGCTGAGCACTGTGATATATAGGGTTATATGATAGAGGCAGAAGAGCTGAGCTCTGTGATATATAGGGTTATATGATAGAGGCAGAAGAGCTGAGCTCTGTGATATATAGGGTTGTATGATAGAGGAGAGGGGCTGAGCTATGTGATATATAGGGTTATATGATAGAGGAGAGGAGCTGAGCTCTGATCTATAGGGTTATATGATAGAGGAGAGGAGCTCTATGATATATAGGGTTATATGATAGAGGGAGAGGAGCTGAGCTCTGTGATATATAGGGTTATATGATAGAGGGAGAGGAGCTGAGCTCTGTGATATATAGGGTTATATGATAGAGGAGAGGGGCTGAGCTCTGTGATATATAGGGTTATATGACAGAGGAGAGGAGCTGAGCTCTGTGATATATAGGGTTATATGATAGAGGAGAGGGGCTGAGCTCTGTGATATATAGGGTTATATGACAGACCTCAGTTCTAGTAATTATGATGTTTTGAGTGATTGGACATTTATCACCTACTCTGTGAACAGGTGACAAATGTCTATTCTGTATAAACACCTTTAGGAGTCTATTCTCGGGATTGTAGGGTTATAAGAGGCTGCGGGTCACTCACCCCATATATTCCAGGTCCGAGAAGATGAAGGTTTTGTTCACATCGAAGCCGCACGCTATAATGTCCTTGACGTTCTCTATTGTGTACTGATAGGCTTGCTCCAGGGTCAGGTCTTTCCAGAGATACTTTTCATCGTCGGTCAGCTGCACGACCAGCGGGACATTGAAGACCTCCTGTAACCACCTGTAGACAGCAAGTGAGGCCTAGTACAAGTGCAGCAATCCCAAAAGAACCGGCCGCTATCACCGTGTATCTACACTACCGAGGTGCTTGGCCTCCTATGTCCAGTGCATAAGAGCGGCCACAGGGCAACAAGGTCCAGACTGATGCCAACATTCATATAGAGCAGTGTTCATTTAAAAGGGTGTTTTCTCCATAGACTATGATGGCAAATTGATAGGATCTGCCATCTCAGAATGGGTTGTGCTTACATACTACTCTCCATTCTACTCTATGGGAGTTCCAGTACAGGGGAGCGCTGTGTTCTCCTGATTCTCCTCTATGGGAGTTCCCAGTACTGGGGAGCGCTGTGTTCTCTCCATTCTCCTCTATGGGAGTTCCCAGTACTGGGGAGCGCTGTGTTCTCTCCATTCTGTTCTATGGGAGTTCCCAGTACAGGGGAGCGCTGTGTTCCCTCCATTCTGCTCTATGGGAGTTCCCAGTACAGGGGAGCGCTGTGTTCTCTCCATTCTGTTCTATGGGAGTTCCCAGTACAGGGGAGCGCTGTGTTCTCTCCATTCTCCTCTATGGGAGTTCCCACAACAGGGGGGCACTGTGTTCTCTCCATTTTGCTCTGTGGGGGTTCCCAGTACAGGGGAGCGCTGTGTTCCCTCCATTCTCCTCTGTGGGAGTTCCCAGTACAGGGGAGCGCTGTGTTCCCTCCATTCTGCTGTATGGCAGTTCCCAGTACAGGGGAGCGCTGTGTTCCCTCCCTTCTCCTCTGTGGGAGTTCCCAGTACAGGGGAGCGCTGTGTTCTCTCCCTTCTCCTCTATGGGAGTTCCCAGTACAGGGGAGCGCTGTGCTCTCTCCCTTCTCCTCTATGGGAGTTCCCAGTACAGGGGAGCGCTGTGCTCTCTCCCTTCTCCTCTATGGGAGTTCCCAGTACAGGGGAGCGCTGTGCTCTCTCCCTTCTCCTCTATGGGAGTTCCCAGTACATGGGAGCGATGTGCTCACACCCTTCTCCTCTATGGGACATAACAGAACAGGGGAGCGCTGTTCTCTATCACTTCTCATGTATGGGAGTTCCCAGTACAGGGGAGCGCTGTGCTCTCTCCCTTCTCCTCTATGGGAGTTCCCAGTACAGGGGAGCGCTGTGCTCTCTCCCTTCTCCTCTATGGGAGTTCCCAGTACAGGGGAGCGCTGTGCTCTCTCCCTACTGTTCTATGGGAGTTCCCAGTACAGGGGAGCGCTGTGCTCTCTCCATACTGTTCTATGGGAGTTCCCAGTACGGGGGAGCGCTGTGCTCTCTCCATTCTGTTCTATGGTAGTTCCCAGTACAGGGGAGCGCTGTGCTCTCTCCATTCTGATCTATGGGAGTTCCCAGTACAGGGGAGCGCTGTGCTCTCTCCATTCTGTTCTATGGGAGTTCCAGTACAGGGGAGCGCTGTGCTCTCTCCATTCTGTTCTATGGGAGTTCCCAGTACAGGGGAGCGCTGTGTTCTCTCCATTCTGTTCTATGGGAGTTCCCAGTACAGGGGAGCGCTGTGTTCTCTCCATTCTGTTCTATGGGAGTCCTGCTCAATTTTTGCACACAGGTCACCAGCAAGGTAAGTCGTTTGACTGCAATGTGTCATCAATTTTCGCACACCAGCAAGTTGTGAACAAATCGCAGAGATATTTGTGGTTGTTCTATCAGTCGCTTACTTGGTGAAGATGAATGGAATGAGGTGACCGACGTGCATGGCCCACGAGGACGGGCCTCGTCCTGTATAGAGGTAGAAGGGCTTCTTGTTCTCCACTGCATCCAGAATCTGGTTCATGTCTCTAATGTAAAGAATACAAATAATATAACTTTTACACGTGAACATTTTTGCAACCAGGTATGTAACAAAAAAAGGAAGCTTTGCAAGTGGTCTCTCAAATGTTTTGGGTATACGGCTCTTCTGCAGACCTATGGTCTCTCTGTATGGTCTGGTTGTGCAGTATAGTGACATCCCTCAAAGGAAGGAGAGGAGACGCAGGAGAGTGCAAGGTCAGACTATATGGGGTGTATCTGTAACCATGGAAGAAACACATTCTGTAAAGGAGCTGCATACACAAACCAGTAGGACATATTTAAAGGGACACTTCCATCAAAAACTAGTACTTTTGTTAAAACTACTATTCCTGAAAAACTATCTTCATTTCATTTTTCACAGTATTTTTTTTCAATTTTATTTTGGCAGTGCAATACATTAAAAAATTTCATATAGAATATTGTCGTCTGGCTGTGAGAGAGAACTTTTGTACAGCAGGGCAGACTAATCTCACTTTACTGCAGTAGGTGGCATACAAATAGTAGGTAATGACATAACGATTGCTCTATTCTCTCAACAGGGATAGATAAAATTAGACAAGACCTCTAGGTCAGTAAGTAATGAACAGAAATACATGTAAGGAGTTGTTCACACGGCGATTCTGGACCAGATTCTGGATCTGTTTTGGATCCGAAAATCACATTGAAAACGCAGCAGTGATCGTATCCTAAAAGGATGCGTGTCGGCTGCAGCAGGATCGCTCCCTATGGTTTATTATAGGGCTCCTGCTGCGTCTTTCGGACCAAGAATTGACATGTTAATTCTTGGAACGGATTCAAAAGACGCAATGAGACGCATCGGTGATCACTCGTCTGAACGCTGATGGGTGTTTCATATTAAAAGCAATGTAAATCACACTGCACATTATTAGATGCGTGTTTGGGTCCATTTAGGGTCCGACAGACGGATCTAAAAACTTATGTTAACACATACTCAACACGCCGTGTGAACATGTCCTAAGAAGGAAGGATAATCATTTTCTGCACTGAGGAGGCGGTTTCTTCACACTGATCAGACGCTGCTGATAATACTTACACTTCTTAGGCCATTGCTGGGCTGAAAGAAGGACTGTCTAGCGTTCCTCTCACTGCTGTGCTACCATAGATCACAAGGGGGAGGTCAGGGAGAGGAATTTAAATAAATTGCATATTTTAAATAATTATAATTACTTAACTACGCATTAAAAAAATACATCTAGTAGTCGCACATTGCTTGTCAATATGTGAAAAGATGGTAGCGTCCCTGTAAATCAGGGCTTTCTGCAAACCTGCTTCCCGTCAACTTGTCACGCTGTAGTTTGCGGCACAACATAGCACAGGGTACTGCAGTGCGGTAGAGTATTACGCCTCCCAGTCCCACAAAGCAGGAGTGTACGGTCAATACAGACCAAACATAGTCAAAACTGACTGCATTAGATCGGTTTTAGCCAGTGACTACGCACCTGCTGTGCTGCAGTATAAGTCTGAACACCTTTTACCAGCTATTCCAATGCATAGGGCTTGTTTCCAATGTGCACACAGCCTAAGTTGAATGGAAGGAACAATTGCCTGTGTCTTGCCTTCAGAGCTGTAAGCACAATGCAGCCTGTAGTCGCCAGTGCAGTACAGGCTGCAAGCTGCTATACAGTGTCTGCAGGCTGTGAAGGGTTGGCAGGAGTACGAGCACCGACGTAACACATATTTGGTTTCTGGTGGCTACAAAGGTTAAAGAGGTTGTCTCGCTACAGGGATTGCTACTTTTTTATGTTAAAGATCTTGCAAGAACAAGTCACTTTGCAATATGTGTCCATTACCAGTGTCCTACCT
The DNA here is from genome assembly GCA_025379985.1 of Phyllomedusa bahiana. Taxonomy (NCBI): domain Eukaryota; kingdom Metazoa; phylum Chordata; class Amphibia; order Anura; family Hylidae; genus Phyllomedusa; species Phyllomedusa bahiana. The sequence continues at coordinate 85,243 of JAODAL010009227.1, forward strand.
ATTCCTTGATATCCCCTCTTGTATGGGCTGCATCAGCTTCTCAGGTCACTATAGCTACAGACCTGTTCAATCTCATGATAGGCTGTCAGCGCTGGTTGCTATAGCTACAGACCTGTTTAATCTCATGATAGGCTGCCGGCACTGGTTGTTATAGCTACAGACCTGTTCAATCTCTTGATAGGCTGCCGGCACTGGTTGCTATAGCTACAGACCTGTTCAATCTCTTGATAGGCTGCCAGCACTGGTTGCTATAGCTACAGACCTGTTCAATCTCATGATAGACTGCCAGCACTGGTTGCTATAGCTACAGACCTGGCTTCTACTGCAGCCTAGTGGAAGCCAGTAAACACGCCCCTGAACTCAAAATGAAACCAAGAAAACAGGACTGAGGTGAGATGAATCAATGTAGTGAGACAACCCCTTTAAGGTTCCCTTTTAAAAGGAGAAAGTGACGCACCTGTGTGAAAAGAAGATTCCTCTCCGTAAGAAGTGGTGCGCCTTGCTCCCTGTCACTCGCTCTATTCGATCAATAAGATCCTTCTCAATTTTGCTGCTTCCGAACCGAACTGTAGGGGAGTAATGAATAATACACCGTGAAATAACAAATTCTCTCTTCCTGAATATACATACTAGTAAAACACCCATTGCAGGACGGTGACTATTAGAAAATGCATGCACTCAGGGGCAGAGTTCTTGTCCCAGGACAACGCTTGCAATCTATATATTGCTGAGTGCACAGTGGAGTGAGTTTAGCCGAGACTCTCCCCTCCCACACACCTCCCAGTACTGCCCACACCATATTGTACGTTCCTGTACAGCTTTTCAATCTTGGAGTCAACTGCGAGTGCGGTAGTAGCCGCACTCCACTCAACTTTTAAGTACAGAGCACAGTGGAGTTAGTTTGGATGAAATGGTTTCTTCTCTTCCCCCCACCTTGGTACTACCGGCATTCCTGTATATCTTTTCAATGTGTGTGCTGACTGTGAGTGTGGCAGGAGCTATTCTCCACTATACTTTTAGGTATAGGGCACAGTGGAGTGAGTTTGGATGAAATGGCTTCCTCTCTACACCCCAACTTGGTACTAGCTACATTCCTGTACAGCACTTCAATTTAGGTGCTAACTGTGAGTGTAGCGGTAGCCGCTCTCTGCTACACTGCTAAGTACAGGGCACAGTGGAGTGAGTTTGGATGAGATCCTCATCCTCCCATTTCTTGGTACAGTCCATATAACACTGCACATTGCAGCGCATTGATGTGGATGCTGACTGTGAGTCTAGTATGAGCCAGTCTCCGCTAGAGGATTGACCACCATGTCCTCTACAATGTAAAAAATTAGGGGTTGCGTCCCCCTCTATTGGCCCACATATTTAAATGCCTTGGTTTAAATGCCACATGGTCTTCCAACCACATCACGGCAGTATATCAGTTAAAGCCGTGTGAGAAGCACGGACAGACTCTGTGAGGATATGCTGGGAGTTGTAGTTCTACAGCAGCCAGGTAGACACCTGGCCATGAGGTTAGAGGAATATTCTGCAGCTGCAGTGTATCTGCCCTCACTCACCTATCAGTTTTTCATAGTCCACCCCCTTGGCGCTGCCGGTTTGCACAGTCCAGGGGTCCACAAAGTCGTCCCCGTCACTGGGAGCAGGCAGCCCGTTGTTGGTATTTGGGGTGTCATTGGTCGGCGGAGAGCCCGGCTTGTAGTCCTCCCCGGTCGCCTTCTTATAGTCGACTTTCAGAGCCAGCAGAAGCTTCACCGCAGCATCAATGTCTTCCTAAAGCAAAGGCAACAAGTGTTATCGAGCAGATACTGTAACAGAAAGTCAGCTGTGAGAAGTACGGGCCCCGCACAGGCTGTATCTTCTGGATGGGAAAAGAAGAAAAATGTTTCCATTCACTGACAGTGAGCGGAGATCTGAGAAATGTTCAGGAGTTTAAAGCACAAAGTATATTTGAAATTTGGGGCGTATCCCATCACAAGATGTACAGCAACACAGGACCTATCCTAGCAGGTGGTGTATACCATCACAGGACCTATCCTAGCAGGTGGTGTATACCATCACAGGACCTATACTAGCAGGTGGTGTATACCATCACAGGACCTATCCTAGCAGGTGGTGTATACCATCACAGGACCTATCCTAGCAGGTGGTGTATACCATCACAGGACCTATACTAGCAGGTGGTGTATACCATCACAGGAACTATCATAGCAGGTGGTGTATACCATCACAGGGCCTATACTAGCAGGTGGTGTATACCATCACAGGACCTATCCTAGCAGGTGGTGTATACCATCACAGGACCTATCCTAGCAGGTGGTGTATACCATCACAGGACCTATCCTATCAGGTGGTGTATATCATCACAGGACCTATACTATCAGGTGGTGTATATCATCACAGGACCTATACTATCAGGTGGTGTATACCATCACAGGACCTATCCTAGCAGGTGGTGTATACCATCACAGGACCTATGCTAGCAGGTGGTGTATACCATCACAGGGCCTATACTATCAGGTGGTGTATACCATCACAGGGCCTATACTATCAGGTGGTGTATACCATCACAGGACCTATACTATCAGGTGGTGTATATCATCACAGGGCCTATACTATCAGGTGGTGTATACCATCACAGGGCCTATACTATCAGGTGGTGTATATCATCACAGGGTCTATACTATCAGGTGGTGTATACCATCACAGGGCCTATACTATCAGGTGGTGTATATCATCACAGGACCTATACTATCAGGTGGTGTATACCATCACAGGACGTATACTATCAGGTGGTGTATACCATCACAGGGCCTATACTATCAGGTGGTGTATACCATCACAGGGCCTATACTATCAGGTGCTGTATACCATCACAGGGCCTATCCTATCAGGTGGTGTATACCATCACAGGGTCTATCCTAGCAGGTGGTGTATACCATCACAGGGCCTATACTATCAGGTGGTGTATACCATCACAGGGCCTATACTATCAGGTGGTGTATATCATCACAGGGCCTATACTATCAGGTGGTGTATACCATCACAGGACCTATACTAGCAGGTGGTGTATACCATCACAGGGCCTATCCTATCAGGTGGTGTATATCATCACAGGACCTATCCTAGCAGGTGGTGTATACCATCACAGGACCTATCCTATCAGGTGGTGTATACCATCACAGGACCTATCCTATCAGGTGGTGTATACCATCACAGGACCTATCCTATCAGGTGGTGTATACCATCACAGGACCTATACTAGCAGGTGGTGTATACCATCACAGGACCTATACTAGCAGGTGGTGTATATCATCACAGGGCCTATACTAGCAGGTGGTGTATATTATCACAGGACATATCCTATCAGGTGGTGTATATCATCACAGGGCCTATACTATCAGGTGGTGTATACCATCACAGGGCCTATACTATCAGGTGGTGTATACCATCACAGGGCCTATACTATCAGGTGATGTATATCATCACAGGGCCTATACTACCAGGTGGTGTATACCATCACAGGGCCTATACTAGCAGGTGGTGTATACCATCACAGGGCCTATACTATCAGGTGATGTATATCATCACAGGGCCTATACTATCAGGTGGTGTATTATCATACAGGGCCTACTATACTAGCAGGTGGTGTATATTATCACAGGACATATCCTATCTAGGTGGTGTATATCATCACAGGGGCCTATACTATCAGGTGGTGTATACCATCACAGGGCCTATACTATCAGGTGGTGTATATCATCACAGGGCCTATACTATCAGGTGGTGTATATCATCACAGGTCCTATACTAGCAGGTGGTGTATACCATCACAGGACCTATCCTATCAGGTGGTGTATACCATCACAGGGCCTATCCTAGCAGGTGGTGTATACCATCACAGGGGTCGTATACTCAGCACTTACTTTTGGTGCCTTCTCTGTCTTCAGTGCTCGCACTTTATCCCCTTGTTCGCACACCTGGTTGTACAGCTCCAGGGCAGAGCGCGCTCCAGGGTCGGCCATGATGAGGGGCGAGGACACAAAATCGTCTTAAATGCCCAAAGGAGAAATCAGCAGCTGCGAAGAATCCCGAGAGGTGAGGACCCTGAAGAGATAGAAATCAGGTTACCTCCTCTGCAGGGTCACAGTGATCAGTGCCCCCTATACTGACCCCGCATATTACATCCTCTGCTCGCCCTGTGTCACGTACGGGATCAGCCCGCCCTGTGCGATATATACGGGATCAGCCCGCCCTGTGTGATATACGGGATGAGCCCGCCCTGTGTGATATACGGGATCAGCCCGCCCTGTGCGATATATACGGGATCAGCCCGCCCTGTGTGATATACGGGATGAGCCCGCCCTGTGCGATATACGGGATGAGCCCGCCCTGTGCGATATACGGGATCAGCCCGCCCTGTGTGATATACGGGATGAGCCCGCCCTGTGCGATATACGGGATGAGCCCGCCCTGTGCGATATACGGGATGAGCCCGCCCTGTGCGATATACGGGATGAGCCCGCCCTGTGCGATATACGGGATGAGCCCGCCCTGTGCGATATACGGGATCAGCCCGCCCTGTGCGATATACGGGATCAGACGGGATCAGCCCGCCCTGTGCGATATATACGTGATCAGCCCGCCCTGTGTGATATATACGGGATCAGCCCGCCCTGTGTTATATACGGGATCAGCCCGCCCTATATCACATATGGTATTAGTTGCCCCATGTTATATGAGCCTAATATAACATAGGGCAGGCTGATCCCGTATATAACATAGGGAGGGCTGATCCCGTATATTACACAGGGCGGGGCTGATCCCGTATATATATGACACAGGGCGGGGCTCATCCCGTATATATGACACAGGGCGGGCTCATCCCGTATATATAACACAGGGCGGGCTCATCCCGTATATATAACACAGGGCGGGCTCATCCCGTATATATAACACAGGGCGGGCTCATCCCGTATATATGACACAGGGCGTTGTTCATCACGTATATATGACAAAGGGCGGGGCTCATCCCGTATATTTGAAACAGGGCGGGTCTCATCCCGTATATATGACACTGGGCGGTGCTCATCCCGTATATATGACACAGGGCGGGCTCATCCTGTATATATGACACAGGGCGGGGCTCATCCCGTATATATGACACAGGGCGGGGCTCATCCCGTATATATATGACACAGGGCGGGGCTCATCTCCGAGGTACTATAAGACAACACGGGCTCATCCCGTAATTATGACACAGTGAGGCTCATCCGTAATATATTGACACAGGGCGGCTCATCCCGTAATATGACACAGGCGCGGGCACATCCCCGTATATAAACACAGGCGGTCTCATCCCGTAAATTGAACACAGGGCGGCTTCATCCCGTAATATGACACAGGTCGGGCTCATTCCCGATATATGACACAGGGCGGGGCACATCCCATAATATATGACAACAGGCGGGGCTCATCCCGTATTATGACACAGGGCGGCTCATCCCGTATATATGAACACAGGTCGGGCTCATCGCCGTATAACTAAGACACAGGGCGGGCCCCCCCCCCCATCCCGTATATATAACATAAGGGTGGCTCATCCCTATATATAACACAGGGCGGGCCTCATCCGTAATATAAACACAGGGCGGGCTCATCCCGTATATATAACACAGGGTGGGCTCATCCCGTATATAAAACACAGGGCGGCTCATCATCTCCGATATACACACAGGGCGGGCTCTCCCGAATATATGACACAGGGCGGGCTCATCCCGTATATATGACACAGGGCGGGGCTCATCCCGTATATATTAGACAAGGCGGGCTACATCCGCTGTATATATTACACAGGCGGGCTCATCCCGTATATTACACAGGCGGCGCATCCCGTATATATGACACAGGGCGGGGCTCATCCCGTATATATGACACAGGGCGGGGCTCATCCCGTATATATGACACAGGGCGGGCTCATCCCGTATATATGACACAGGGCGGGCTCATCCCGTATATATGACACAGGGCGGGCTCATCCCGTATATATGACACAGGGCGGGGCTCATCCCGTATATATGACACAGGGCGGGGCTCATCCCGTATATATGACACAGGGCGGGCTCATCCCGTATATATGACATAGGGCGGCTCATACAATATGTATATATGACACAGGGCGGGGCTCATCCCGTATATATATGACACAGGGCGGGGCTCATCCCGTATATATATGACACAGGGCGGGGCTCATCCCGTATATAAGTCACCGGCGGGCTCATCCCGTATAAATTACACAGGGCGTGCTCATCCTGTTTTTTTTATGTTTTTATTTTATATATGACACAGGGCGGGCTGATCCCGTATATAACATAGGGATGGCTGATCCTGCATGTGACACAGTGCGGGCTCATCCCGTATATATAACATAGGGCGGCTCATACAATATGTATATATAACATAGGGCGGCTCATACAATATGTATATATAACATAGGGCGGCTCATACAATATGTATATATAACATAGGGCGGCTCATACAATATGTATATATAACTTAGGGCGGCTCATTCATTATGTATATATGACACAGGGCGGGCTCATCCCGTATATATGACACAGGGCGGCACATCCGTATATCTGACACAGGGCGGGCTCAATCCCGTATATATGACACAGCGGGCTCATCCTGTTATATATGACACAGGGCGGGCTCATATCCCTTATAAATGACACTGGAGGGGCGTCATCTCCGTATATATGACACAGGGCGGGCTCATCCCGTATATATGACACAGGGCGGGCTCATCCCGTATATATGACACAGGGCGGGGCTCATCCCGTATATATGACACAGGGCGGGGCTCATCCCGTATATATGACACAGGGCGGGGCTCAGCACGTATATATAACACAGGGCGGGCTCATCCCGTATATATAACACAGGGCGGGCTCATACAATATGTATATATAACATAGGGATGGCTGATCCTGCATGTGACACAGTGCGGGCTCATCCCGTATATATAACATAGGGCGGCTCATACAATATGTATATATAACATAGGGCGGCTCATACAATATGTATATATAACACAGGGCGGGCTCATCCCGTATATATAACACAGGGCGGGCTCATCCCGTATATATAACACAGGGCGGGCTCATCCCGTATATATAACACAGGGCGGGCTCATCCCGTATATATAACCCAGGGCGGGCTCATCCCGTATATATAACACAGGGCGGGCTCATCCCGTATATATAACACAGGGCGGGCTCATACAATATGTATATATAACATAGGGATGGCTGATCCTGCATGTGACAAAGTGCGGGCTCATCCCGTATATAATTAACAATAGGCGCTCATACAAATATATATAACCAGAGGTGCGGCTCATACCAAAATTTTTTTTATGTTATATAAACATAGGGCGGCTCATACAATATGTATATATAACATAGGGCGGCTCATCCCGTATATATGACACAGGGCGGGCTCATCCCGTATATATGACACAGGGCGGGCTCATCCCGTATATATGACACAGGCGTGGCTCATACCCGTATATATTAACACGGGCGGGGCTCATCCCGTATATAAGACACAGGTCGGGGCACATCCAGTATAATATAACACAAGGGCGGGCTCATCCCGTATATATATGACACAGGGCGGGGCTCATCCCGTATATATATGACACAGGGCGGGGCTCATCCCGTATATATATGACACAGGGCGGGGCTCATCCCGTATATATATGACACAGGGCGGGGCTCATCCCGTATATATGACACAGGGCGGGATCAACCCGTATATATATGACACAGGGCGTGGCTCATCCGTATCATCTATGACACAGGGCGGCTCATCCCGTAGATATATTGACACAGGCGGGCTCCTCCCAAAAATAAATGACAACAGGGCGGGGCTCATCCCGTATATATGACACAGGGCGGGGCTCATCCCGTATATATATGACACAGGGCGGGGCTCATCCCGTATATATATGACACAGGGCGGGGCTCATCCCGTATATATATGACACAGGGCGGGCTCATCCCGTATATCTTGACACAGGGCGGTCTCATCCCGTATAATATATGACACAGGGCGGGGCTCATCCCGTATATATGACACAGGGCGGGGCTCATCCCGTAAATTAATATATGACACAGTGCGGGCTCATCCCCGTATATATATGACCACATGGCGGGGCTCATCCCGTATATATGACACAGGCGGGCTCAGCCTCGTATATATAACATAGGGCGGCTCAACCCGAATATATGACACAGGGCGGGCTCATCCCGTATATAAGACACAGGGCGGGCACATCGAAAGATATGACACAGAGGCGGGCTCATCCCGTATATATGACACTTGGCGGGGCTCATCCCTTATATATGACACAGGGCGGGGCTCATCCCGTATATATGACACAGGGCGGGGCTCATCCCGTATATATGACACAGGGCGGGGCTCATCCCGTATATATGACACAGGGCGGGGCTCATCCCGTATATATGACACAGGGCGGGGCTCATCCCGAATAAAGACACCGGGGGGGGCTCATCCCGTATATATGACACAGGGCGGGCTCATCCCGTATATATGACACAGGGCGGGCTCATCCCGTATATATGACACAGGGCGGGCTCATCCCGTATATATGACACAGGGCGGGCTCATCCCGTATATATGACACAGGGCGGGCTCATCCCGTATATATAACACAGGGCGGGCTCATCCCGTATATATAACACAGGGCGGGCTCATCCCGTATATATAACTCAGGGCGGCTCACGCCCGGGGGGGGGGGGAAGGGGGGGGGCCCTATAGTAATAACACAGGCGGCTCATCCCGTATATATGACACAGGGCGGGGCTCATCCCGTATATATGACACAGGGCGGGCTCATCCCGTATATATGACACAGGGCGGGCTCATCCCGTATATATGACACAGGGCGGGCTCATCCCGTATATATAACACAGGCGGGCCTCATTCCTGAATATATAACACAGGGCGGCTCATCCCGTATATATATCACAGGGCGGGCTCATCCCGTATATATAACACAGGGCGGCTCATACAATATGTATATATAACATAGGGCCTCATATCAATATGTATATATACACAGGCGGGCTCCATCCCGTATATATAAACACAGGGCGGGCTCATCCATTATATATAACACAGGGCGGGCTCATCCCGTATATATAACACAGGGCGGGCTCATCCCGTATATATGACACAGGGAGGGCTCATCCCGTATATATAACACAGGGAGGGCTCATCCCGTATATATGACACAGGGCGGGCTGATCCCGTATATAACATAGGGATGGCTGATCCTGCATGTGACACAGTGCGGGCTCATCCCGTATATATAACATAGGGCGGCTCATACAATATGTATATATAACATAGGGCGGCTCATACATATGTAATATAACACAGGGCGGGGCTCATCCCGTAATAAAACACAGGGCGCTCATCCCGTATATATAACAAGGGCGGGCTCATCCCTAATAGAAACACCAGACGGGTCATCCCTAATATAGATCATGGGCGGCTCATACAATATGTATAAATACACACAGGGCGGCTCATCCCTATATATAACACAGCGGCTCATCCCGTATATATAACACAGGTCTGAGTCTCATCCCCGTATATATAACACAGGGCAGCTCATACAATATGTATAATAATACAGGCCTCATCCCGTATATATAACACAGGGCGGGCTCATCCCGTATATATAACACAGGGCGGGCTCATCCCGTATATATAACACAGGGCGGGCTCATCCCGTATATATAACATAGGGCGGCTCATACAATATGTATATATAACACAGGGCGGGCTCATCCCGTATATATAACACAGGGCGGGCTCATCCCGTATATATAACATAGGGCGGCTCATACAATATGTATATATAACATAGGGCGGCTCATACAATATGTATATATAACATAGGGCGGCTCATACAATATGTATATAGCTCATCCCGTATATATATGACACAGGGCGGCTCATACAATATGTATATATAACATAGGGCAGCTGTAGTCTGACACCTGATCCCATCAGGCACATGGTGATGACTTGTCAGTTCCTATAGAGATTCCAGCTGTTTCCTGTATAACACATGGGGGAGGGCAGAGCCTGCACACCGCGACCACACACGGCTATGACCCGGGGACACGTTACCTCTCCTCCGCTGCCGCCTCGCCTTCCCGTGTGATACCGACAGCCGGTGGCAGAATGCTGCAATCCCAGGACCCGCCCCCTGCGCACCGCGAACACACTCCCCCCCAGAAACAGCGCGGCACAAAGGTTCCGCCGGAAACCGCCAGGGACCATCGCGGCAGAGGCGCTGCGGACACAGCGGGGCCCAGATCTGCGCTGTATGGAGACGATTTATACTGAAGATACGGAAAGAAAGCGATTATTGAAGTGTTATAACCGCAGAGCGGAACTCCCGGCTCACTGCCGACGTTTCCGGGGGGTTGGCTTTCTGGATGGACACGGTCTGATGTGTTTCATCCAGTAATGGAGCAGGTCCCGGCATGCAGTGCGCGGAGAACTGTCACTGCCTGAGCCCAGTGTGTACGGTGACGTATGAGCGGCGGTGCGTTATGTAGAGGAGGAGGCTGTGTGTTATATAGAGGGGTATATACTATGTATCCTCTGTGTGTGTATACAGTGTCTATAGGTATATACTGATGTATCCTCTTTGTGTGTGTATACAGTGTCTATATGTATTCTCTGTGTGTGTGTATACAGTGTCTATAGGTATATACTGATGTATCCTCTTTGTGTGTGTATACAGTGTCTATATGTATTCTCTGTGTGTGTGTATACAGTGTCTATAGGTATATACTATGTATCCTCTGTTGGGTGTATACAGTGTCTATATGTATTCTCTCTGTGTATATATAGTGTCTATAGGTATATACTGTGTATCCTCTGTGTGTATACAGTGTCTATAGGTATATACTATGTATCCTTTGTGTGTATACAGTGTCTATAGGTATATACTGTGTATCCTCTGTCGGGTGTATACAGTGTCTATAGGTATATACTGTGTATCCTCTGTCGGGTGTATACAGTGTCTATAGGTATATACTGTGTATCCTCTGTGTGTGTATACAGGTTCTATAGGTATATACTATGCATCCTCTTTGTGTGTATACAGGTTCTATAGGTATATACTATGCATCCTCTTTGTGTGTATACAGGTTCTATAGGTATATACTATGAATCATCTGTTTGGTGTATACAGTGTCTATAGGTATATACTTTGTATCCTCTGTCGGGTGTATACAGAGTCTATCAGGTATATACTGTGTTATCCTCTAGTCGGGTGTAATACAGTGACTGATAGGTATAATACTCGTGTATCCCTCTTCGGGTGTATACAGTGTCTATAGGTATATACTATGTATCCTCTGTTGGGTGTATACAGTCTCTATAGGTATATACTATGTATCCTCTGTCAGGTGTATACAGTCTCTATAGGTATATACGATGTATCCTCTGTGTGTATACAGTGTCTATAGGTATATACGATGTATCCTCTGTCGGATGTATACAGTGTCTATAGGTATATACTGTGTATCCTCTGTGTATACAGTGTCTATAGGTATATACTGTGTATCCTCTGTGTATACAGTGTCTATAGGTATATACTGTGTATCCTCTGAGTATACAGTGTCTATCGGTATATACTGATGTATCCTCTGACGGGTGTTTACAGTGTCTATAGGTATATACTGATGTATCCTCTGACGGGTGTTTACAGTGTCTATTGGTATAGACTGATGTATCCTCTGACGGGTGTTTACAGTGTCTATAGGTATATACTGATGTATCCTCTGTCGGGTGTATACAATGTCTATAGGTATATACTGATGTATCCTCTGTCGGGTGTATACAGTGTCTATAGGTATATACTGATGTATCCTCTGTCGGGTGTATACAGTGTCTATAGGTATATACTGATGTATCCTCTGTCGGGTGTATACAGTGTCTATAGGTATATACTATGTATCCTCTGTGTGTATGTATACAGTGTTTATAGCTATATGCTTACGTATCCTCTTGTCTTTGCAGGATCCGTCCTTCTCGGTATCCAGAATGAGCTCACTTGTGGCCTATGATGACTCGGATTTGGAGACAGAAGATGGCGGACTCCCCCCAGAGGTCACTAATGCCGCTTCCATGCGTCTTGTACCCCTGCGGGCACAAAGCGATGCTGCCCCGCACCTGCCAGCTCCAGACTCCTTGGCGGGGTCCTCATCTTTTGGCAAAGACTCACCTCGGACAGATGCGTCCTCTTCCCACAGAGCTGACTCTGGTTCTACCCACAGGGTAATGGCGCCCGTGTTACCCGCTCAGAAGAGACCTCCGGCTGCCATTGAAGGTGGGGGGTAGCCGTATGTGCCCAAGAGACTGAGGCAGGAGCGATCCAATATGGCTGCAGAGGTCGACGGTCACACATCGGTCAAGTCACAGGACCACATGAGCCAGTCCGTAAGGAACGTCTACAGAGTCTCGGACTATCTTGGACCTCACCTACCCCTGAAGTACAGCGGCAGCGGGGTCCCGAAAAATGTGATATTTCAGATGCGGGAGCACGAGGCGGCGGTGAACAGAGTCCAGTGGTGTCCACTAAAGCAGTACAGCCATCTACTACTGTCAGCGTCCATGGACGGGACATGCAAGGTAACAGTGACACAAATGTAAATGGTAGCAGCCAGTGTCAGGCAGCAGCTGTAAAGGCACATAGGATCATGGGGTGTATTACAAGGGGCATAGAGGTCACAATGAGAACATCAGTCTCCCAATATACAAGTCACTGGTCAGACCACACAGGGGATATTGGGGAAGGTTTTGGGCACCAGGGCACAGGAAAGAAATTGTAGAACTTCAAAAGGTTCATAGGCAGCAAAGAAAATAATAGAACTGGGTGGACTACAATACCCAGAAAGATGAGCGAGATTAGGGTTATTTAGAGAAAATACATTTTCGGGGGGACATAATAAATATTTCAAGGGTCAATATAGAGATCTCTTCCAAGAACTATTTATACCCAGGACTGTATCCAGAACAAGGGGGCGACCTCTACGTCTAGAGGAAAGAATGATTCTACATAAACATAGAAATGGATTTCTTTTTACAGTAAGGATGCATGAGACTGTGGAACTCTCCTGCAGAGAAATTTCATGTGTAAATTCACTAACAGCAGTTCAAAAAGGGCTGGAGACATTTCTAGATGTAATAATATAACAGCTTATAGTGACCAGGATTCCCTGGAAGAAGGGTCTGGAACATTTCTAGAATGTAATAAATAGAACAAAGTTATAGTGACCGGGATTCTGGAGACATTTCTAGATGTTATAATATAACAAGTTATAGTGACCCAGATTCTTGAAGGTCTGGAGACATTTCTAGAGTTAATATATAAACAAGTTATAGTGACCAGGATACTGTAAAGGGTCTGGAAGACATTTCTAGATGTAAATCACTAGAACAGGTTATAGTGACCGGGATTCTGGAAAGGTCTATATACATTTCGAGATGTTAATAATAGACAAGTTATCAGAGACCAGGATTCTGTAGAAGGGTCTGATACATTTCTAGATGTAATAATATAACAAGTTTATAGTGACAACAGATTCTGGAGAAGGTTCTGGAGACAGTTTCTAATGTAATAATAGAACAAATATAGTGACCAGGATTCTGGCGACGGTCTGATACATTTTTCTAGATGTAATAATAGAACAGGTTATAGTGACCGGGATTCAGGAGAAGGTTCTAGAGACATTTCTATATGTAATAATAGAACAAGTTATAGTGACCCGGGATTCTAGAGAAAGGGGTCTGGAGACTTTTCTTAGATGTATAATAGAACAAGTTATAGTGACCGGGATCCGGAGAAGGTCTGGAGACCATTCTAGATGTAATAATAGAACCAGTTATAGTGACCAGAATTCTGAGAAGGGTCGGATACATTTCTAGATGTAATAAATAGAACAGTTATAGTGTCCGGGATTCTGGAGAAGGTCTGGATACATTTCTAGATGTAAATAATTAGAACAGGTTATAGTTGACCGGGATTCTGGAGAAGGGTCCTGGATTCATTCAAGATGTAATAATATAACAAGGTTATAGCGACCAGGATTCTGTGAGAATGGTCTTGAGACATTTCTAGATGTATATAACAATTATAGTGACCGGATTCGGAGAAGGGTCTGGATACATTTTTTCTAGATGTAATAATAGAACAATTTATATGACCGGGGATACTGGAGAAGGTCTGAATACATTTCTATATGTAATAATATAACAAGTTATAGTGACCGGATTCTGGAGAAGGGTCTGGAGACATTTCTAATGTAATTAATAAAACAAGTTTATAGTGACCGGGATTCTGGAGAAGGGTCTGGAGACATTTCTAGATGTAATAATAGAAGAAGTTATAGTGACCAGGATTCTGGAGAAGGGTCTGGATTCATTAATTATGGGAGTTTTCTTCTTTGCTCTCTGGCGCCACCTACCAAGTAATGCACTTGTGTGATTGACTTGAAGTGCATCTCTGAAATCCAGTTCCATGCGATTACTACTTAAAGGGAGGCCCCACTGCAATGTACCTGCCAATGAAACAATATGAACTCCTGGGACCCTTAATGTTGGGTGCAGACTGGCCGACAAGGAAACTGTAATCCTCTGGTTGGCCCCTGGATATGCCAGGCCTCATGTGTTATCACGCGCTCGCAACACAGATCAGATCCCTATGCCCGTAAAGATAGGGTTGTGCTTCTCTCCTGCCACAAGAGGACGCTATCTGATAGAAGAAAAAATGAACTGGTGACTTATTGAAGCGGAACCTGGACTCATATCCGCGTGGTTCTTATTGTGTGTAGACCACCGAATGATCCCTGTTAAGACCTGATTAGTAGATCTGCATGAATATAATCCATAATTCCTTTTTTTTTTTTTTGCCCTCCTACCCAACTTCTACATGTAATCAATTTTTCGTTTTCATATTTTTTTTTTTTAGTTTGTAAGAACTGTAAAAAAAATTACCAAGAATTAAAAAAACTAATAAAAATAAAATAAAAAATTATCAGTAATTGTAAACAAATTGATCATTTTTATAATTTGTTGTGACAATTATTGGTTATTTTTTATTTATAATAACTGTTGGTAATTGTTTTTGTTTGTAAGAACCGTAATAAAAAAGACCAAGAATTGTTTAAAAAAACCCATTTAAAAAAAAAACTAATTGTATAGAAATTATTGGTAATTTTTATAATTTCTTGTAATAATTATTATTTTTAATAACTGTTGGTAATTTTTTTTTTTTGTAAGAATAGTAAAAAAAAATTACCAAGTATTGTTAAAAAAAAAAAAAAAAAACATTTAAAAAAAATTACCACTAATTGTAAACAAATTATTGGTAATTTTTTGTAACAATTATTTTATTATTTTTAATAACTTAAGTTTTTTGGGTTTGTAAGAACAGTAAAAAATAACCAAAAATTGTTAAAAAAACAAACCATTTAAAAAAAACAACTACCACTAATTGTAAACAAATTATTGGTAATTTCTGTAATTTTTTGCAACAAATATTGGTTATTTTTTTTTTTTGTTTTGTTTTGTTTTGACAGTCCTATCCAAATAAAGACTGCATGTAAAGTATTGTCCTTCTCTAGCTGTTGGATAAAACTTCTGAATGGTTGGGCAGACTGATCTCACTTTACTGCAGCTGCTGCTTACCTCTGCGTGGTCTCCTTACAAATAGGAGGTAATGACATGATTGTTCTCTTGGCAGGTATAGGTAAGGTTAGACTAGACCACGAGCAATACACGAAAGGAAAGTATTTATATGTACTGGAGAGGAGGTTTCTTCACACTTAAAACTTAGGCGCCGTTCACATGGCGGAATTGGCCGCGGGTTTCGGCACGGTTGCCGTGGCAAAAACCTCGTCCAAATCGCGCCCCAAACGCCCCCAGTTTATTACATGGTTTCCTGTGGGAAACCGCGTTGCTATTCACATGCCACGGTTTTGGCCGCAGCTTTGGGGCCGCGGCCTTACCACGTGTGTTTGAGAAGTCTCCTGTCAATTCTGACAGCGAGTCTTCAGCACGGCGGCCGCGCGGTGTCGCCGTGGGTTCGGCCGCGGGTTTCGGCCTGGTTGGTGCGCATTTGGGCCGCGATTCTCGGTGCGGTTTTTGCCCTGCCTATTAATTTGTATGGGCGGAAAACCTCGCCGCAAACCGCGACCCACCCGAGCCGCGACCGCGCCGATAACCTCGCCACGACAGCGCCGCAAATCCACGTCGGGAGACGCGAGTTTGAGGCGAAGTTTGGATGAGGTTTTGGGCTCCGAAACCCGCGGCGTAATCCGCTGTGTGAACAGGGCCTTACACTGCTCAGGCCATAGTTAGCCTGAAAGAAAGTCAAGCGGTCGTCTCCCTGCTGTGCTATCACAGAAGGGAATTCAGAGAGAGTCCTGTACATGGGGGGGAACGTGAAAAAATTATAGAAATAAAAAACAGAAGAAAAATCCATAGAATTGACAATATGTGACAAGAAAGATGGTCGCGTCCCTTTAAGGGTGATCGGTACCTGAGCCTCAGCGACTGTTCCATGAGCGCGGGCAGACACCGCTGATGTGCGGCGCCGTCATCCAGTGATAGCGGAGGATTCCCAAACTTAATTAAAACCGACCATTCTTGTAACTCTCGGAGGAGGCTCAATTATCCCCTTATAACGTGCCAGGGAGGACCCGCGCCCGCCAGTCCCCGCGGCACCTCCGAGGGCTTTGTGCGCAGGCGTAGACAAATCTGCCGCTCGTTTATGAGCCGACAATGAAGCTGTAATTTCATGTAATGAGCAAATGAGCGGCGCTTGTTACTAAGCCGAGAAATCGGGAAGGGTATTGGGCGGCCCGGCGCTATGTGACGCCCCATCTCGCCGCCCAACTTGGCCATGGGGTATGTTCTTGCCACCTGGTGTTCTACCGCAGCAGCCATTGCCTACTTTAATTTGGGCAACTTTTTCTAAAATGCTTTAGGTTTTGATTCTCGGGGGCCCACCGGTTTGGGGGCTGATTTTTTTTAAACTTTTTTTTTTTTAAGAGGCCCACGGTTTGGGGGGCTGATTTTCGGGAGCCCACGGTTTGGGGGGCTGATTTTCGGGAGCCCACGGTTTGGGGGGCTGATTTTTAAAAATTTTTTTTTTTTAGAGACCCACTGTTTGGGGGCTGATTTTCGGGGCACTCTTTACGGCGCCGCACTTTGTCATGGGATATGTTCTTGCCTCTTTAGTGTTTTACCACAACAGCCATGGGCTTCCTTGGATTGGGCAACTTTCTAAAACGCTTTAGGTTTTGATTTTTGGGGCCCCATGGTCTGGGAAGCTGATTTTTTTTGGGGCACACACATTTGAGGGCTGATTCTCAGGGCCCAATGGAGACTTTTATTAAATCTAGTTTGGGGGCTGATTTTTGAGGGGGCCACGCTTTGGGGGGTTGATTTTTGGGGGCTGATTCTCAGGGCCCAATGGAGACTTTTATTAAATCTAGTTTGGGGGCTGATTTTTGAGGGGGCCACGCTTTGGGGGGTCGATTTTTGAGGGCTGATTCTCAGGGCCCAATGGAGACTTTTATTAAATCATTTTTGGGGCGATTTTTTGGGGGGCCCCTTTGGGGGTCGATTTTTGAGGGGGATTCTCAGGGCCCAAGAGACTTTTATTAAAACAGTTTGGGGCTGATTTTTGAGGGGGCCCCGCTTTGGGGGGGGATTTTTGAGGGGTGTTCTCAGGGCCCAATGGAGACTTTTAAAAAAAACTAGTTTTTGGGGGGTGATTTTTTGAGGGGGCCCCGCTTTGGGGGGCGATTTTTTGGGGGCTGATTCTCAGGGCCCAAAGGGGACTTTTTTTTAAAAACTAGTTTGGGGGGTTATTTTTGAGGGGGGCCCCGCTTTGGGGGGGTTGATTTTTTGGGGGTGTTCTCAGGGGCCCCAAAGGGGGGACTTTTTTTTAAAACTAAGTTTTTGGGGGGTATTTTTTAGGGGGGGGCCCCGCTTTTGGGGCGAATTTTTGAGGGCTGATTCTCAGGGCCCCCAAAGGGGACTTTATTAAATCTAGTTTGAGGGGGTGTTTTTTTTTTGGGGCCTTTTGGTTTGGAAGCTGAAATTTTTGGGGGGCCACGGTTTTTGGGGGTGTTTTTTTTGGGGGCCCCCCCGTTTTGGGGGGTTTTTTTTCCCGGACCCAATTTAAGGAAAATTTTTTTTAAAACTTTCTGTTTATTAACTAACAATAGGAAAAAAACCCATACGATTTTTTGTGTTCCCAGAAAAGTGAAAAAAAAGCCCGTGACCCAAACCTGGCTGCACGTGGTGGTGGTCGGGGTAACCCCGCACCCTTCCCCGAGTTCCAAAACCTTTAGTCAAACCCCGTTGCGGCCGCCGCTCCTGCCGCGCGGTGTCTTTTGACCGCTGCGTGGAAATGATGAAGAACTTTTTTAAATTTTTTTTGTCTTTACCCTTTCCCTAGGGGACCCCCGGGTCCCCCGTTGCCATGGTGACGCACCCCTTCCCTCCGGTTTTTTTGGCGCGGTTTGGAAAACCGTGTCCCTGGGTTTTTCCCCCCTCTAGTCGGCCTAATTTCACGGGGCCCTTTGGGAAAATTTTTAAAAACCCCGGGTCAATTTCAAGACCACTGTCTACAAAAAAACAAATAAAAAATAATAATGAAAAATAAGGCTAAAAAATAATAATAATAATTAAAAAAAAGATAAATTCCATCGCTCTCCCGGTTTCTGTCCGCAAACTTTTTAAAGCTGGGGGGTGACGGATGGCAAAGGTTCTAAAGATAAAGGGGGGAAAGTTTTCAGGTTTAAAACCCTTTCATCCAAACCCGCAAAGCTTCGTTTTTTTGGGTTTTTCAGCCATAAATTTTGTACCCGGGGCACTCCCAAACCTTTTTAAGACGGATTAGGACAAGAAATTGGGTTTTAAAACTGGCACTTTTAGTGCCTCCGTAGCCCCCGTCAGCGCAGAGCCCCCCAAAAACTGACAAATTTTGGGGAAAAAAAAAAACAGCTGATTCGGCACCAGAATAGGCATCAAATCTGCCTCCGAATCCACGTCCAAATCTGTCCCCCAATATCGGCCCCTTAAAAATGGCGTGGATCCAAGCTGGTTTTTCCTAACTCCAGGGCATAAAAGGAAAAATAAAGTATGTACACAGTGACCCGCAACCCGCCCGAAAGTGACACAGCCTTTTGGGGTAATTTAAAAAAGGAAAGTAACTCAGGATCAGTAACAGGGAAAATAATGTAGTACACAGTGACTCACCACAAATAGTGACACAGCTCTGGTATAAAAACAGGAGTAACTCAGGGTCAGTACAGGGAAAAAAAAATGTAAGTACACATGACGCCCCAAAAAGTTTTCACAGCCTGAGTATAAAACAGGGATGTAACCAGATCAATAAAAGGATAATTAAATTAAAGTACATTTTTTGCAAACCCGCAGAAAAGTTTAGTGCAGCTCAGGGGGAAAATACAGGAAGTAACTCAGGATCCCGTACAGGGTTTAAATAATGTATGTAACTGAAAAGCACCAGCAAAAAGTTATGCAGCTCTGGGGATAAAACCCGGATGTAAAATCAGGATTCCGAACAGGAAAAAGTAAAAAAAGTTTCAGGAAAAGCAAACCCCAAATAGTGAGCGCGCTCCCGGAGGGAAAAAAAAAATTAAAAAAAACCCGGGTGTAACCCCGTATCTTAAAAGGATAAGTAAGTAGTACAAATGACTGCACCAGAAAAAGTGAGTGCAGCCTGGAATAATACAGGGTGTAACTCCCGGGGTCATTTCAGGAAAGTAAAGTTTGGGCCCTGACTGCCCCCCAGCAGAATAAACCCCCAGCTCTGGAGTAAAATACCGGGGTGTAACTCAGGGGTCAGTACAGGTAATAATTTTAGTACAGTGACGCAAACCCCAGAATGTGATGCACTCGGAGGGAAAAATACAGGAAAGTAAAATCAGGGGCAATACAGGAAAGTAATGAATTACACAGTGACTGCACCAGCAAATAGTGAATTTCAAACTCTGTAGGATAATACAGGACGTAACCAGGATCAGTACAGGAAAAAGTTAAGTATGTACAGTGACTTCCACCACAAAATAGTGAAGGCAGCTCTGGAGGGGAAAAAAACCCGGATGTAACTTGGGTCCGAAAAAGGATAAAATAAAGTATGTACAGTGACTTCCCCAGCAAATATTGGCGCACTCTGGAGGAAAAAATGCCCGGAAAGTAAAATCGGGGCCCGTACAGGATAATAATGTATTACACATGACTTTCACCAGCAGAAAGTGACGCACCCTGGAGGGTAATACAGGATATAACCAGGGTCGGGAAAAAGGAAAAGTAAAGAAAGTACAGTTTACGCACCAGCAGAATAGTGATGCACTCTGGAGGGGTAGTACAGGAGTAACTCCGGATAGTACAGGAAAAAGTAATGTAAGTACAAAAAACTGCACCACAAAATAGTGAGTGCACTCTGGAGTATAATAACCCGGGGTGTAACCAGGATCAGTAAAAGGAAAAAAGTAATGTAAAAAACAAATGAAAAGCACCACAGAATATGATGCCCTGGAGGATATTTTCAGGATAAAAAAAATTATTTTACAAAAGCGCACCACAAAAATTTAGTGCAGCTCGGAAAGGGTAATACAGGGGTGTAACCTCAGGATCGGGACAGGATAAGAAAAGTAAGAAAAAGTGACCACCCAGAAAGGGGGTGGCAGCTCTGGAGGATAAAACCCTTTTTTAACCAGATCAGTAACCCGGAAAAGTAAAGAATGTACATGACGCAAACCCTCAGAAAAGTTAAACGCAGCTCTGGAATAAAACAGGATTTAACTCAGGGTCAGAAAAGGAAAAAATAAAGAAAGAACACATTTTTTGCAAACCCAGAAAGGAGCGCAGCTCTGGGGAAAAATACAGGATGTAACTCAGGATCCCTAAAGGATAAGTAATGAAGAAAACATGACTGCACCAGCAAATAGGAGCGGCTCTGGATTTTAAAAAACAGGGGTAACCAGGATCAGTAACAGGAAATGTAATGTATGTACCCCTGGACTGCACCAGCGAAAAGTGACCAAACCTGGAGGATAAAACAGGATGTAATTTGGGGTCATTAAAAAGGATAAGAAATTATGTTTCATGACCCGCAAACCCGCAGAATAGGAGCGCACTCTGGGAGAAAAATACAGGATTAACCAGGATCATACCCGGAAAAAATAATATATTTACAGTGACGGGACCAAACAGAACAGTGAGCGCCGCTCTGGGGTACAATACAGGAAAGGAAAACCCGGGTCATAAAATGGGAATTTAAAGTATTTAAAAGTGACTCCACCAGCAGAAAATTTATGCAGCTCTGGAGGGTAAGCAGGATGTAACTCGGGGTCAGTACGGGTAAGTAATTATTAAAAACAGTTACGCACCAGCAAATAGTGAGCGCAGCCTGGGATAAAACAGGAATAAAAACTCAGGACGGTACAGGATAAGTAAAATTAAAGTACAGTGACTCACCCAACAAATAGTGAGTGCAGCTCCGGGGAAAAAGTACAGATAAATTTAAAAAAATGTACACAGTGGGCTGCACCACAGAAAAGTGAGTGCAGCTCTGGAGGGTAATACAGAAAACTCAGGAAACATTTCAAAAGGGAAAAAAATGGAAAAGTGACTGCACCACAAAAAATAGGATGCAGCCTGGGGATATACGGAAAATTTAAGTAAAGTACAGGACCCGCCCCCAGCAAATAGTGAGGCAGCTCTGGAGGGAAAAACAGGAAAGAAAATCAGGATCAGAACAGGAAATAAATTATGTACATTTACGCACAACCGGGAAAATTTAGCGCCTGGGGAAAAATAAAAGGATGTAGTTTAGGATCAAGGGAGGAAAAGTAATGATTACAGTGACTGCACCCCAAATAGTGAGTGCAGCTCTGGAAAATAATACAGGATGCAAATCGGGATCAGGACAGGGTAAGTTTAAAAGTAAGTTTCAGTGGGCTGCAAACCCGCAGAATAGTTGGGGTGCACTCTGGAGGATAATACAGGATCAAAATCCCGGAAACATACAGGAAAATTTTGTAAAATT
The DNA here is from genome assembly GCA_025379985.1 of Phyllomedusa bahiana. Taxonomy (NCBI): domain Eukaryota; kingdom Metazoa; phylum Chordata; class Amphibia; order Anura; family Hylidae; genus Phyllomedusa; species Phyllomedusa bahiana. The sequence continues at coordinate 107,447 of JAODAL010009227.1, forward strand.
TCCAGGACTTCACCACAAAAATTAAATGACGCAGCCTGGGGGATAAAACAGTATAAAACCCGGATCGGAAAAGGATTTAATAATGTATTTACAGTGACTGCACCAAAAGAATAGTGATTTCAGCCTTAAAAGGGTAATAAAAGGTTTTAAATCTTGGGGCCTGAAAAAATGTTGCAGGGTGATATATGCTCAGTAACCTACCTGGAAGCTGATGCAACCCCATTTATGGAGGTGGAAAAACCCTTGCCTTTGGGCCCCATGTCCCCATGCTGGTTTAGACCATTGTAAGGTTCCTATAATATTTTGGGGGGTGGCCCCTCCAAAACCCCCACCCCTCTTGGAAAAGGACTTTCTTTTTATCCAGTAGCGTCACTTGTACCAAAAAATCCCATCAACTCCGAGGAAAAAACGGTTAAAGCTTTTACTTTTCCTTCTGGGCAACTATTCCGCCGCTTATCAAAAGCCCGTTTGTTTGGCGGGCCCAAAAGGCCGTCCCCGCCCCGTCTACAAAGGGAGACCGAGCGGTAACTGGGTGCACGGCGACAGCGAGGTGGAAACAGATGTCGCCGCGCTCCCAACACCATCAAATCATGGAAAATACGATGCTAAATGATTAACCCCTTATGAGTCACCTGCAGTATTTAAAGGGCAGCTCCATCACAGGCTTAGCCTGCCGATTTCCCAAACCCAAATTATGTTCTAGGGGTTTTTTAATACGGGGGGGCTGTGTTCTCTCCCCTTTGTTCTATTTGGGGGTTCCCGTACAGGGGGGCCTGGTTCTCTCCCTTTGCTATGGGGGGGTTCCCAGTACGGGGAGCCTGTGTTCTCTCCATTCTGTTTATGGGATTTTCCCCGTACAGGGGGGCCCGGTTCTCTCCATTTTGTTCTATGGGGGTTCCAGTAAGGGGGGCGCTGTGTTCTCTCCATTCTGTTCTTGGGAGTTCCCATACAGGGGGCGCTGTGTTTCCCCATTTGTTTTTGTGGAATTCCCATACAGGGGAGCCTGTGTTCTCCCCTTCTGTTTATGGGGGTTCCCAGTAAGGGGAGTGCGTGTTTTCCCCTTTTGTTCTATGGGAGTTCCCCCGTACGGGGAGCGCATGTTTCTCCATTTGTTCATGGGGTTTCCCGTAAGGGAGCGCTGTGTTCTCTCCCTTCTGTTTCTATGGGGGTTCCCTTTTCAGGGGGGGCCTGTGTTCTTCCATTTCCCCCTATGGAATTTCCCAGTACAGGGGGGTGCTTGTTCTCCCATTCTGTTCTTGGGGGTTCCCAGTACAGGGGGGCCGTGTTCTTCCTTTCCTCTATGGAATTTCCCCCTACAGGGGTGCTGTGTTCTCTCCCCTTCTGTTTATGGAGTTCCCAGTACAGGGAAGCCGTGTTTTCTCCATTCGTTCTTGGGGAAATTTCCCCGTCAGGGGGGCGCTGTTCTCTCCATTCTCCTCTATGGGATTTCCAGTAAGGGGGGCGCTGTGTTCTCTCCATTCTGTTCTATGGGAATTCCCATAAGGGGGCGCTGTTTCTCCCTTCTCCTCTAGGGAGTTTCCAGTACAGGGGAGCGCTGTGTTCTCCCCATTTTTTCTATGGAATTCCCAGTAAGGGGGCGCTGTGTTCTCTCCATTCTCCTCTATGGGAGTTTCCAGTACAGGGGAGAGCTGTGTTCTCTCCATTCTGTTATATGGGAATTACCAGTACAGGGGAGCGCTGTGTTCTCCATTCCATTAGAAAATCGCTTATATTGCAGTTCCCTAATATAACCAAAGCTGCTCCAGACCTGATTCATAGAAGTTTTCTTGTTGACCAACATCAGTGTGAGCAGCGGGTATACGGATGATGAAGGCAGAGCTGTCGGAGGTGGCGGGCGCGCTCATCTCCTCTGACAGTCTTTTAATTATGATGTGCGGTATTTTAATTTTTCGTCTCGGGGCAATCATGGTGATGTCTCATTACTTTATAGTCACATTCATTGCTGGTGTCAAAAGAGACATGAAACTCTGCCTCTAAATACCTCCAAAGCAGCTGCAATTATAAATGGCTGGAATGAGAAACAGAGGAGAAATATTCTGTTCTGGATGTGTCTTTGTAGGGGACATGGGTGCTGCTGTATCTATTCCCTGGCTGCAAGCAGAGATTTTGAATATATAACATTTTGTTATTTATATAAATCTAAAAGCATTAAAGGGGTTGTCTCACTACAGGGATCGCTGCTTTTTATGTTAAAGATCTTGCAAAAACAAGTCACTTGGAAATATATGTCCATTAACAGTGTCCTACCTATTCCTAGATATCCCCTCTTGTATGGGCTTCATCAGCTTCTCAGGTTGCTATAGCTACAGACCTGTTCAATCTCTCATGATAGGCTGCCACAATGGTTGCTATAGCTACAAACCTGTTTAATCTCTCCTGATAGGCTGCCAGCACTGGTTGCTATAGCTACAAACCTGTTCTATCTCTCATGATAGGCTGTCAGCACTGGTCGCTATGGCTACAGACCTGTTTTATCTCTCATGATAGGCTGTCAGCACTGGTCGCTATAGCTATAGACCTGTTCGGTCTCTCCTGATAGGCTGTCAGCACTGGTCGCTATAGCTACAGACCTGTTCCATCTCTCCTGATAGGCTGCCAGCACTGGTTGCTATAGCTACAGACCTATTCCATCTCTCCTGATAGGCTGCCAGCACTGGTTGCTATAGCTACAGACCTGTGCAATCTCTCCTGATAGGCTGCCAGCATTGGTCGCTATAGCTACAGACCTGTTCAATCTCTCATGATAGGCTGCCAGCGCTGGTTGTTATAGCTACAGACCTGTTCGATCTCTCATGATAGGCTGTCAGCACTGGTCGCTATAGCTACAGACCTGTTCGGTCTCTCCTGATAGGCTGCCAGCGTTGGTCGCTATAGCTACAGACCTGTTCGATCTATCCTGATAGGCTGTCAGCACTGGTTGTTATAGCTACAGACCTGTCTGATCTCTCCTGATAGGCTGCCAGCATTGGTCGCTATAGCTACAGACCTATTCGATCTCTCCTGATAGGCTGCCAGCACTGGTCGCTATAGCTACAGACCTGTTCTATCTCTCATGATAGGCTGCCAGCACTGGTCGCTATAGCTACAGACCTGTTCGGTCTCTCCTGATAGGCTGCCAGCACGGGTTGCTATAGCTACAGACCTGTTTGATCTATCCTGATAGGCTGTCAGCACTGGTTGCTATAGCTACAGACCTGTTGATCATCCTGATAGGCTGTCAGCACTGGTGCTATAGCTACAGACCTGTTCGTCTCTCCTGATAGGCTGTCAGCACTGGTTCGCTATAGCTACAGACCTTTTCCCAATCTCTCCTGATAGGCTGCCAGCACTGGTTGTATAGTACAGACCTATTCCATCTTCCTGATAGGCTGCCAGCACTGGTTGCTATAGCTACAGACCTATTCCATCTCTCCTGATAGGCTCCCAAAGCACGGGTTGCTATAGCTACAGACCTGTGCATATCTCTCCTGACAGGCTGCCAGCATTGGTCGCTATGCTACGGGACTGTTTGATCTATCTGATGGTGCCAGCTGGTTTTATAGACAGACCGAAAACACGCCCTGAATTCAAGTGACACCAAGAAACAGGAGAATCAATGTAGTGAGACAACCCTTTAAGGAGTTGTTCATTACGAGCTTTCGCCTGTCAGTGTCCCTGGTAAGTTGAACTGAGGGGCGTGCTTCTTGGTCTGTCTGTTCTGCTCCCTCCCCCCCCTCCCATCAGCACACAGGCAGCTACGTAACTTCTATACAGGGGGGAGGGGGTTTGCTCTCAGAGTTCACCCTGTGTGTGCCTGCCTAGGTCTGTTGCAGGAGAGGGCTGATCTAGGAGTGTAGAGAGGAATATGAAGCTGTGTGCTAATAGAGCAGAGGGGATGCATGTGTTCCTATACCCCCTGCTTAGTTTAAACAAGTCTCCACATCTCCAGCAACAACAAGGGCAGTGTTACTATATCAGGATGTGTCCCTAATACAGGAGAACATAAAGTATTCACATGCCTGATTTGTATAGTATTAGTATAGTCACAGTTCCAAAGACTTATCATGAAATTTTAGTAACAGACAGGGTCACTGCTGTCACATCTATCTGTGTAGAGAGCAGGAGGAAGCAGGGACACACAGGGTTAATCCAGGCAGCTCGGACACAGACGCCAGGGGTCCTCCCTCCACCCTCCCTCCTCCTCCCCCCTCCACCCAGAAGCATTCCCGTGCGGGAGGGGCCTCTGCTCCGACCTGTCTTCAAAGGGGATGAGTCATTTCAGACCCGACAGCCAGTAAGATAAGGATCAACAGGTCGGTACTATAGAGAATTGAGAAGCTGATGTAGTAATACTAACAGGGCTAGCTCAAAATCAGTAGAACATTTGTAATGAACATATATTGCAAAGCTGCTTGTTTTTTAAAGATCTTTAAATTAAAACCCAATCAATGTAGTGAGACAACCCCTTTAAGTGTCTTCATACATTACTTCTCCTCATTAGAGCCAAGCTGCAGTACCAGACATAACCTATGACCAGGTGCGGCGCTGTTTCTGGAAAAGATCAGCCAAGCTTTTCTACTTGTAGATAAACCCCTTTCACCTGCGCCCTCACTTATCGTGCACCTGTCAAGCAGAGCGGAGGTCTGCAGATGAGTAGTGAAGAAGGAAATGAATAATGGATGCAGGAAGGTCGGGGAACATGCAGAACATTGCACAATCATCTCGGACTGATTTACTGCAAATCTAGCCGTGTATCCAGCGGTGAGGGATTGGGAAGTAGAGCAGAAGCAGTGGAGGCAGCGCTCAGGTGTGTGGGAAGGTCACGGGCGGCTGACATTTT